>OY992889.1:41389396-41551896 GCA_963921405.1 Cepaea hortensis
GCAGCTGGACAAACAAGAAAAGAAAGAGAGGCAAATGAGAAACTAAGAACACTTTAAAATGTAGAGGGTTCTTTTAGCATTAAAGGTATTAATTTTGTTCCGCAGGTCATTGATGAAAGAGATAACCTGATTGTCACCCCAAAACCTGCACTTTTGGTCAAGATATCTCCAGACTTAAGTGATAATGAGAAGAAGAATATTGCTGATGTGGTTATGAGACCTCATGTAAGATGTCCTTCATTTTAGCATTAACTCACTTTGAAATCAAGTGTAGTTCCCACATGCTCTACCATTACTAGTGGTTGCTACTACTAGTCAGTACACTGGACGGATTTTATTTGCGGGTTAGTTTTCCCTAACAAGAATTGCCATGGTGAAAATAGCCTTTAGCAAGATGAAAAACATTCTGACCAATAAAAAGATGTCAATTGAAACGAGAAAAAGAGTGTTGAGGGGATACATTGAGCCTGTTCTTTTGTATGGATGTGAAACTTGGACAATGTGCAGTCAAGCTGAAAAACATCTGATGGCTGCAGAAATGTGGTTTCTGAGGAAAATGCAAAGAATACCATGGACAGATAGAAAAACCAATGACCAAGTACTACAGGAGACAAATGAAACTCGTAAATTGATTAGAGAAATTAGACGTAGACAGTCAAAATTTTTTGGACATGTTATGAGAAGAAATGGATTGGAGAACTTAATGACAACTGGCAAGATTGAAGGGAACAGACCAAGAGGAAGACCGAGAGGAAAATACCTGGATGGATTGGCCACATGGCATGGACGAGACAGGAACACTGATCTGATCCACGACGCTGGTGATCGAGTGAAATGGCGAGTCACGACCGCCCACGCTTTCCGGCATGGCACATGATTGATTGAGTTCCCTATTACCAGTGTCCCTTGCAAGCACTTCTCCAACTTCAGGGGTACTTTTAATTTACATCCCGAAGTCAAGAATGAGAAGTCAACATTTTAGTTCAACTGACCTGTGTAGGGGTTGAACTCACTACCTCGTTATCAGCACACTGGATGTTTAAGAATGAATGATCTGATCCATTCCGCTCTGCTGACCTCCAATTACAGACTTGATAGAACACCAAAGAATTAAATGGTTTGAACAGCTAGCTAGAATGGAACAGGATCAGTCACCAGCTAGAGCATTCTACATGAGAACGCTGGGGTACAAGGTGAGAGGTCAAACCACGAAGAAATTGCTATATGGGGTAAAAGAGGCATTGAATTAATCAAATATGACTTTAGCATATGCTAAAAACAAGAAGAAAAACAGAAAATTACATCTACCTCCTCTCTGTGACGCTTCACAGCAAAAGCTGTAGGACAAAAGAAGAAATAGGAATACCAGTGCATGAGGCACATGCCAAAGCTTGTAACAGAACCCATTTCATTTCTGGATGCTGAGAAGTAAAAAGAGGAATAAGAAGACCATATTAATCTAATTACAATAAAACTCGCAGATCAAATATCAATTAGTATAGTGCAGTAATAGATAAATATTTATGTTATTATTATTAATTCATGTACTTAGATGAATACCACACTCAGCTTAGATCATCTATGTTTTTCTCTCACATTTAGTGTACCCAGCATAAGTAATCTATACTTTCCTCTTACATTTAGTGTACATAGCATAGGTAATCTATACTTTCCTCTTACATTTAGTGTACCCAGCATAGGTAATCTATAGTTTCCTCTTACATTTAGTGTACCCAGCATAGGTAATCTATACTTTCCTCTTACATTTAGTGTACCCAGCATAGGTAATCTATACTTTCTTCTCACATTTAGTGTACCCAGCATAGGTAATCTATACTTTCCTCTTACATTTAGTGTACCCAGCATAGGTAATCTATACTTTCCTCTTACATTTAGTGTACCCAGCATAGGTAATCTATAATTTCCTCTTACATTTAGTGTACCCAGCATAGATAATCTATACTTTCCTCTTACATTTAGTGTACCCAGTGTAGCTAAACAATATTATCTTCTTACATTCAGTGTACACAGCATAGCTAAACAATACTCTCTTCTTACATTCAGTGTGCCCAGCATAGCTAAACAATACTCTCTTCTTACATTTAGTGTACCTCGCATAGGTAATCTATACTTTCCTCTTACATTCAGTGTACCCAGCATAGTTAAACAATACTCTCTTCTTACATTCAGTGTACTCAGCATAGCTAAACAATATTCTCTTCTTACATTCAGTGTACCCAGCATAGCTAAACAATATTCTCTTCTTACATTGAGTGTACCCAGCATAGCTAAACAAAATTCTTTTTTTTTCCCTTTTTTTAAATATTTAGTGTACCCAGCATAGCTAAACAATACTCTCTTCTTACATTCAGTGTACCCAGCATAGCTAAACAATAGTTCCTTCTTACATTCAGTGTATCCAGTATGGCTAAACAATATTCTCTTCTTACATTCAGTGTACCTAACATAGCTAAACAATAATCTCATCTTACATTCATTGTACCCAGCATAGCTAAACAATATTCTATCTTTACATTCATTGTACCCAGCACAGCTAAACAATACTCTCTTCTTACATTCAGTGCACCCAGCACAGCTAAACAATACTCTCTTCTTACATTCAGTGCACCCACTATTAGTTAGTTAGTTGGTCTTTTCTCTTGAGCCCAAAGCAGCGCCTAGGGCAGAAGTCATGGCTCTCCATGTCTGGCGGTTCGCTGCCACCTGTTGTAGATCTTGGATGTTTGTTTGGCCGTTGAATGAAACCTCTCTGATGATGGTTCTATGCAGGGTCTCTCTTGGTCTTCCCAATTTTCTTTTCTCTAATGGTGTCCATATGAGGGTTTGGTAGGGGAGTCTTGTCTTGTCTATTCTGAGTACATAGCCGATGTAGTTCCAATGGCGTTTTCTTATAAAATTGGATACATTATCTTGCTTAGTCTCTTGTCTTATTTGCATATTGGTTCTAAAATCTGTCCAGTGGAGGTTGAGAATTTCTACTATAGCTAAACAATATTCTCTTCTTACATTTAGTGTACCCACTGTAGGTAAACAATATTCTCTTTTACATTTAGAGTATCCAGCATGTATGAACAGTATTCTCTTCTTACATTTGGTGTACCCAGCATAGCTAAATTCTTCTTCTTCTTCTTTCGTTTGCTTGAAATATGTCTATAACTGCAATGTTGTCTCTTGTATGAATCTTAACAGTCTTTTTTAGATCACTCAGCGGTCCATAGAGTTTATCTTCCACTGTTAGCATAGCTAAATAATATTCTCTTCTTACATTCAGTGTACCCAGCATAGCTAAATAATATTCTCTTCTTACATTCAGTGTACCCAGCATAGCTAAATAATATTCTCTTCTTACATTCAGTGTACTCAGCATAGCTAAATAATATTCTCTTCTTACATTCAGTGTACCCAGCATAGCTAAATAATATTCTCTTCTTACATTCAGTGTACCCAGCATAGCTAAACAATATTCTCTTCTTACATTCAGTGTACCCAGCATAGCTAAATAATATTCTCTTCTTACATTCAGTGTACTCAGCATAGCTAAATAATATTCTCTTCTTACATTCAGTGTACCCAGCATAGCTAAATAATATTCTCTTCTTACATTCAGTGTACCCAGCATAGCTAAACAATATTCTCTTCTTACATTCAGTGTACCCAGCATAGCTAAATAATATTCTCTTCTTACATTCAGTGTACTCAGCATAGCTAAATAATATTCTCTTCTTACATTCAGTGTACTCAGCATAGTTAGTTAGTCGAAAGATTATCCTCATTGCACATCGAACTATTCAGTCCATAAGTGCTCGGATCCCTTCCTCAGCAAATCCCGCAGCGTGTAGCGGCTCACGCACGACACCAGTTCTGTGCTGGCTTATTACTCTTCTTTGGCTTCCTGTGTAGAATTCTTGTTTGGCTACACCTCTTTTAACTTGCTGTTCTCGCAGCCTGACCATGGTCTTAGATTCCCAGTTATCACTTGGTTCTCGTAAACGACTTACTTCTCGTAGAGCATTCAGAATGTCTGCCTGGTCCATGGCCTGTCCGCCTTCCACAGTAGCCCTACCTGCAAGCCTGTCAGCCTGCTCATTCCCTTGTACACCCGCATGCTCTGGTACGAAGATGAAATTAATCTTTGCCAGCCAAGACAGCTCCAGAGACAGCAGCCACT
This sequence comes from Cepaea hortensis, assembly GCA_963921405.1. Classification (NCBI taxonomy): domain Eukaryota; kingdom Metazoa; phylum Mollusca; class Gastropoda; order Stylommatophora; family Helicidae; genus Cepaea; species Cepaea hortensis. The sequence continues at coordinate 41,393,586 of OY992889.1, forward strand.
CTCTTCGGACCCACCCCATCTCTATCCTCGTGAGCATACTTTTTGAGTCACTAAGGACACATGCCTGATAAATGTCTGTGTCTCGAACCATGTTATTGCTTTACTTACTGTCATGGCTTCCATAGTCAGGCTGCTTGTGGTCAAAGCAAAAGTGCCAGACTATTCCTTCACAATCATCCCTCCGGCCTGAACTTCTCACTCCTCGGATGACTGACCCATCCGTGTAAATGACAGCGTCATCCTCTAAAGAATTCTCGAAAATCAGAGCCTGTACTTCTGCCTCCACAGCAGCTGGATTTTCTTGTCTGCATTTCCTGTCTAGTTGGATGCACACTGAAAAGGATGTACAGAACTCTTTTGACACTTGTACCCACTCCTCGCCAGGTTCTAAGTCCTCAAGTGAACACACCTGCTGAAGAATGTCTTTGGCTTGACCCATCCACGACTTTCCTCTTTTTAACCTGCTGCCCTTTACCTTCTTAACCTTGCTATGCAGTGAATGTTGTGTGTTTGCGTTGACTCTGAGATAGGCATGTGCTTGGCAGATTTGTGTTCTGTCTCTCATAGTTGGAAAATCAAGAAGGTAGCACATCGCCCTGCATGCAGTATCTCTTTTACATCCAAGAATAATGCTCACAACTTCATTCTGTATCCTTTCCATCCTTTCTATCTGCTTATGGCTGAGAGTCAGGATCGCCATCACATACTCCAAAACAGAAAGGACCAGACCCTCACAAAGAAGACAGATGGCGCTGCTCACAGTTTGCTGCCGCCATCACCTGCATCGCAGCCAAATCCCACTTGGGTTTGTTATAACCTGGTCTATATGCTCAGTATAAGCTAGGCTTCATTAAATCGTATCCCCAGGTAATTCATTGCCTGCATTCTTTCCATCGTCTCTGATGAGATTTACATTTGGCATTGGGGTGTTGACAATATGGTTATTCAGAGAGAACCATGTCATTGTTGCCTTTGTTGGGTTGACCATTGCCCCAGCTTCAACACACCAAGTGCTGATGCGATTGAGTTTGGTTTGTAGTTCCACAGCAACATGATCCCTATCCTTACCCTGACGATACACTAAAACATCGTCTGCATACCCAGCATAGCTAAACAATAGTCCCTTCTTACATTCAGTGTACCGAGCATAGCTAAATAATATTCTCTTCTTACATTCAGTGTACCCAGCATAGCTGAACAATATTCTCTTCTTACATTGAGTGTATCCAGCATAGATAAACAATACTCTCTTCTCACATTCAGTGTACCCAACATAGATAATATTATCTTCTTACATTTAATGTACCCAGCGTAGATAAACAATACTCTCTTCGTACATTTAGTGTACCCAACATAGCTAAACAATATTCTCTACCTACATTCAGTGTATAAATTATAGCTAAACAATATTATCTTCTTACATTCAGTGTACCCAGCGTAGATAAACAATATTCTCTTCTTACACTTAGTGTACCCAGCATAGCTGAACAATATTCTCTTCTTACATTGAGTGTATCCAGCGTAGATAAACAATACTCTCTTCTCACATTCAGTGTACCCAACATAGATAATATTATCTTCTTACATTTAATGTACCCAGCGTAGATAAACAATACTCTCTTCGTACATTTAGTGTACCCAGCATAGCTAAACAATACTCTCTTCTTACATGCAGTGTATAAATTATAGCTAAACAATATTATCTTCTTACATTCAGTGTACCCAGCGTAGATAAACAATATTCTCTTCTTACACTTAGTGTACCCAGCATAGCTAAACAATACTCTCTTTTTACACGCAGTGCCGGGTTGATGGGCTGATTGTTTGTAATACAACAGTTTCCAGACCTGCTTCCCTGAGGAGCAAGTTAAGAAAGGAACCAGGAGGACTCAGTGGAGAACCATTGAAAGTGAAGGCTTTAGAAACTATCAGAGACATGTACAAGTTGACACAAGGTAGATCGGTATCATGTGGCTGCAAGAGAGAGTGAGAGAGAGAGACTGTGGTTTTGGGTGGGTGGGGGTGGTGTGGTAGTAGTAGTATAGTAGTGTTAATAATATTCCCACGTCACAGCAACAGGTCATCCCATACTAGCTCCATTCCCATGCCAGCGAAAAACCACACTGAATGTCTTTCATTTATCCCAGTTGAACTCATGAAGGAAACAGTAACGCAAGGCTAGATTGCCAGAGCACCAACAATAGGATGTCCTTGACATGAATATGCAGTTTGTTGTTGAAGGACTCAGCTGCTGTTTGATGAACACACACACATACACAGCCTGTACACACATATGGCATAAGGCACCCATAGGGGTCAAGAAAGGGAACGGGCCACCTTTCCTCATATTTCATGGTCTAGAATGTATGAAAGACCAACACTTCACATATTAATGATAGTATCTGCTGTAGGACTAAGTTGGGGAATTTCTTGAGCGCTGAGATATTGGTTCTTGACTCAACTCAACTTTGCTATGGGAATTTCTTGAGTGCTGAGATATTGGTTCTTGACTCAACTCAACTTTGCTATGGGAATTTCTTGAGTGCTGAGATATTGGTTCTTGACTCAACTCAACTTTGCTATGGGAATTTCTTGAGCACTGAGATATTGGTTCTTGATTCAACTCAACTTTGCTATGGGAATTTCTTGAGCGCTGAGATATTGGTTCTTGATTCAACTTAACTTTGCTATGGGAATTTCTTGAGTGCTGAGATATTGGTTCTTGAGTCAACTCAACTTTGCTATGAGAATTTCTTGAGCGCTGAGATATTGGTTCTTGATTCAACTCAATTTTGCTATGGGAATTTCTTGAGTGCTGAGATATTGGTTCTTGACTCAACTCAACTTTGCTATAGGAATTTGAGCGCTGAGATATAGGTTCTTGACTCAACTCAACTTTGCTATGGGAATTTCTTGAGCGCTGAGATATTGGTTCTTGAGTCAACTCAACTTTGCTATGGGAATTTCTTGAGCGCTGAGATATTGGCTCTTGACTCAACTCAACTTTGCTATGGGAATGTCTTGAGCGCTGAGATATTGGTTCTTGACTCAACCCTGCCATGTGACTACCTTCAACTTTTATTATGTACATATATTTAGGTCAGGTGCCCATAATTGGAGTGGGCGGTGTGAGCACTGGCCAGGATGCCTATGACAAAGTGAAAGCAGGTGCCTGTCTGGTTCAGGTGTACACAGTGTTGGTGTTTCATGGGCCTCCGGTTGTAAACAAGATCAAGCGGGAGATGTCAGAACTCCTCAGGTTAGTGTCATTGGCTGTAGCGGAATGATCGTCTTTGGCTTCTGGTCCTTACCTCTGTCTGTCCTAGGCAACTGTTTGATTGACTAGTTCATGAGAATTGATGGCATTCCACATTAGGCTTTCCCATATGTGTTCTGTCTCTTTCATCACATGTCAGAGTCTAGGGATGCTGATGGTGGTTGTAGCACACTGGTTGTGAATGCATCTGTGTTATCCCTGCCTGTTGCTACTACAAGTGGTGTCACATGACCCAAGTCTTAGTCAAGTGGAGGCAACTGTTATTTTAAAATAACTTGTTTTGGTCAGAAGGAGGGAACCACAATAGTACAGTGTCTAGACTCTTTGCCTACAGGCCCCGGTGATGATGATGATGATGACGATGTGATGATGATCATGACTGAGAGGAGAGGACATCCTCTATTTATTGCAGTCTGTAAAGTCTCAATTTTTAGCTGCAGAAAATCCATAGCAGATACTCTTGTATGGGGTGTCAATTGTTAGGACTGTACATGTATTAGATGGGACGACACTGGCATAATGGTTAGTATATTTGCCTACCAGGTCAGCTTTCTAGGTTCAATCCTCAGTAGTGGCAGGATTATTTTTGTGAACTAGTATTGACCACTTTAAGGTCAATGCAGTCTCTTAGCATGGTTACCGGATATATTTCACACTTGAGCTCTTTTTCTATGAACATATGCCATGTTTGTTTTAACTTGATTCATAATAAGGGAAAAGTACTGTATGTATGTGTGTGTGTGTGTGTGTGTGTGTGTGTGTGTGTGTGTGTGAGAGAGAGAGAGAGAGAGAGAGAGAGAGAGAGAGAGAGAGCCAGAGAGCCTGATGAAGTAGAAAGAAACTTTCTTGAACCGTCACTAATATTGAATTTATTTCTGTATTGCTACATATACCAGAATTCTTTTGTGCACATATAATGGTATAGTATTCATAAGTAAGCTATAATATTGTTTTCTTGACTGTTCTGCACATGCTTAGGCGAGACGGCTACAATCACATATCAGAGGCTGTAGGCGCGGACATGAAACAAGATCAAACTCAGCATGACAGTAGCAAACACAAGCATCAGACGTTGCAGCCTCACTGAGTCTTTGACAGCTGTGAGAAGAGTCTTTCGATACTGCAAGAAGAGTACTTCCATAACACAAGAAGTCTTTCATTTCCTATGTGGATGCCAGTTTAGCTTCGCTGTGTCAGAAGAGAAGATTGATAAACCAATCAGATGTAATGAAAAGAAATGAACATAAAATCTAACAAGGGAGTTCCAGAAATGAAAGATAAAAACAGTAAAATGCTTCAACTAAAGTCTTTAACAAGAAACAAAAGGGGGGGGGGGGGGAATACTGTGAAAACATTAAAATACAAAACTTTTCTAATTTCATATTTTAATGTTACTTTATTTTTCATATTTTATGTCATTTTGTTTTTCATATTTTAATGTTACTGTGTTTTTTCATATTTTATGTTATTTTGTTTTTCCTATTTTAATGTTACTTTGTTTTTTATATTTTATGTTATTTTGTTATCAGTCTTTGCTTAACGCTTACAGGACATAAGTTTTATAATGTTGAAGAATATTTCTTTATCTATTTTAATATAGTATTACAGTGAAAAGGTTAACTATTCTCATAAGTGTGTCAACGCTTAGTTCGAGGCTCTGACAGGTGGAAAATTAGAACATTGCTTTGCTGATTCAGCAGCTTCTGCAGCTTGTCTTGTTCTAGATGCATTAATGCTACCTTTCCTCTGGAGTAAACTAGGCAGGCCGAGACGGATCATGCTGCATGGGCAACACATGATCTCTCAAATTCAGCCCAGGCTTTGTGCCGTGTAGAAGTTATTGTGCCTTTTTTTTTTGAAGCGCAATAACTATCTGATGTGGAGAAGGCCCAAGGTTCATACTGGAATATGATCAGAATTGCCAGTAGTGGGTTGTACTCAATCTTCAAACAATAACTATCATCTTTCAAGATGATTAAAGTGTTAATCTTAGTATTTATAGCACCACTTTAATTGGCTAAAATAAATTGCCACAGAATTTACCAGACTCCACTGAGAGTAGTTTAAAAAGTTGAGACACAACAGATCCAGTTAAGCAGATTCTGTGCCAAACAAAAAGTAACTTTGTACCAAATAAAAATGGATGGCGGAAAATTGGAAGTAGTGTTGTGTCACAGTTATGACTTAAAAGTTGTTAATATGGTAGCAGACATGTTGTATTACACATTTAAAGACGGTTGCATAAGGAAAACTACTGTGTATAAGCCCATGGCAGATACGGGAAGTTGCCTAAGATGATTAATCATCCCATGGCACTTAATTAGTTAAGTAAAATATGTGGCCTATACATAATTCCAGTATTTCTAGAAAATTTTATAGATCATGGCAATAGAGGAAAATCAGCCATAAATATTGGTCTGTGATCATGAAAACTGAGGAATATCATCAATACATACTAGTCTGTGATCATGAAAACTGAGGAATATCATCAGTACATACTAGTCTGTGATCATGAAAACTGAGGAATATCATCAATACATACTAGTCTGTGATCATGAAAACTGAGGAATATCATCAATAAATTCACCCGGGGAGGTTAATCCGGTCAACAATTGCCCACAGAAGTCGGATGTGTAGGCTTAACAGCACAAGAACACAGCTCTGCTGTAAACAGGCACATTGCAATCACGTCCATGTGACAAGACCGCCGGGGCTTGGACTGGTTTGCCACGATAGATACTATCCCCTGCCTTTGCTCCAACCACCTCAATAGCACTCTACATCTACCAGGCCCCACACAAGCCGGGACAGCTTAACCTTCCCTCCCTCACCTAGGGTTCCCAACCCCAAGGGGGCTCGGACCAGACACCAGTCATATCACTGCACAAAGTCATAGCTAAGAGAACAAAAATTTAATTCTGAACTACGTCAACCACAACACAGAGAAGGATGGCTGGAAGCCAGACTAGAAGAACTATGTACAAGATCAAAGACGCAGATGAGTATTCATCATGGAGGCGGACGATAGCTCGTGCGGTTGTCCAGTCGTGGTAGCGACTCACCCAGGCTCCTCCAGTGGACTGGAACTCCAAGGTCTGCTGCCTCTCCAAAGTTCCCTCTTCACCCAGAGAACCTAGCAAGGGCTGTCAAGCGCAGTCCCACTGCCTGACTGACACTGCACTGATGAACAAGGATCCTTCCTTGCTGTCGCACTATTTCACTCGTCACACTCCTGCTGAAGTCTGGGCCGACCCTAGAACATTAGCGGTCTCCCACTTGCAGAAAAAATACATGTAGCGCCGTCTCACAATACACAAGAGCCAGGTCACTCTTCTATCTCATCAGTGACCCACACACTGATATGTCACTTACATAATAAGCAGTTGCTCCACACGAACACACAATGTCACTGGTAAAGTCTATCAGGTGACTAAACACTTCACCTTAGTTCCATGTCCTTGGACAATAGATCTTCACACAGTATTATGTACCTACCCTGATCCATGGGTAGTAATCACAACCTAGCACACACTGTCAACAGTTCATCACGTTGGCATGAGGTAGCTCCCTACCGTCACAAACATTGTCAACAGTTCATAACGTTGGCATGAGGTAACTCCCTACCTTCACAACCATGTCACTCCGGTGTTTCCACCAATGTTGTAATCAATGTCCTAGTTCACTGGACCACATGTTGGCTTCATAAAGGTAACCAATGTAAAAACACTATGTAAGCATCAACTGATACATGGTGTCCCATAACCCAGCCGGGCCAGAAGCATATAACACAGGTCATGGCGACCGGTAACAATGATCACTCTGCACAACTTGAAAGGTCACTCCCTTGCAATTACCAAGGTTTACACAGAGGTTGAATGTCACCAGTGCTTCACTGGCCAGAATCACCAGACGTTTCAGTGTTGGATCCTCTCAGGATCGGATGACACTCGTCGGACTCTTGACGGAGGTCCTAACCTAGACCTACCGACTTATTCAGCACTCAGCTCCTTCCAACATTGATCTTCCAGAATCAGACAACCACTCCCAGTATGGCCTCAATCAACTTCTGGATAGGCACTGGAATGAGTGGGCCCATAGAGCTCATGGTGCAGCTCTTGAATCTTCTTCTGTATAGTAATAACAGATCCTGTGATTGAAACATCACAAACTTTGCCTGCAGATGTCCGCTCTGGCCGCGAATATTGACATCCAAATTACTGCAGCCTGCTGGCCATGATCTCTCCACGCTGAGGTCTGGTGGGCGACTGACTCCGACAACGTCAGTCCGCCTTCCACTCGCCTACACGGGCTGCGTGACTTTCATGATTCATGAAGAAAACCAGAGTCACGATGGGTTCCTCCAACCCGTGCTGCACAACGCACTCGTGAACTTAGAGATCAAAACCACGTACGCACTTGGGGGAACATTCTAGATTCTTCTATAAATAACTAGAATAGCTCCGCCCCCGCACTACTTTTCTAGGGAACTCCCCTATTAATTGACATTAAATTCAAGGGAGACCAACGCATGGCACTCCCTTCAAAGGGCTATTATGCAGAGATCTTACGATATTTATCCGTTTCGTCACATAGGCCCCCACTTAAGATGGTCGACCCGGTCGAACTCACTAGACAAAGATCGGTCTGAACTCTGAACCTCTATTCTATTGAGATTGGATGTCGGGAAAGGAAGTCAGCGCCGACATTCTCTTTCCCTGGGATGTATTCTACCGTAAACTGGTATGGTTGCAGTAATAACGACCACCTCATCAGCCGCGGATTTAATTTCTGCGATGAGGCAAGAAAGGTAAGCGGTTGGTGATCCGACTGCACCTTGAACTGGACCCCATAAAGATAGGGTTGGAATTTTCGCACGGCCCAGACCAGAGACAGACATTCCCTCTCTACCGTCGAATAATTCCGTTCTGCCGGTAACAACTTCCGACTTGCATATGCCACTGGATAAAGAACAGAAGGATCGTCCCGTCCTTCTTGTAATAAAGTGGCCCCAATTCCAATCTGACTGGCATCCGTACGCAAGATGAACGGTTTCGTCAGATTGGGCAGTTGTAGAACCGGTTTGTCAATCAATACCTGCTTAAGCTTCCCATAGGCCTCTTCACAAGCCGGCGTCCAGACGATTCTCTCGGGTGTCCCTTTCTTTAAGGTATCGGTCAGTGGTGCCCCAATCTCATTAAACCTCGGGATAAATTTTTGGTAATATCCACATAAGGACAAAAAGGATCTGACATCCTTTTTGGTCTGCGGTCTGGGCGCCAGTCTGACCTTCTCAATATTCTTGGCCTCTGGCACTATCTGCCCCGGAGTGATGGTGTGTCCCAAGAACTCTAGCGTCTGATACCCCAACATGCATTTGGTAGGACGCGCAGTTAATCCCACTTCCCTCAATCTCGTAAAGATTCTACTTAACGAAGTGAGATGCTCTTCGAAGATTCCTGATGCTATCAGAATATCATCCATGAAGGAGCATATCGAGGGGTCCTTGAGGGGTCCTAACAAAAGCCGCATCATCCGGGTAAAGACACTTGGGGCGTTGTTCAATCCAAACGGCATCACTTTGAACTCATAATGTCCCGAGGAAGTGCTGAAGGCCAAGAGAGGGCGAATTGCCGGCTTGACCGGGATCTGGTAATATCCCCGGCTTAAATCAACCTTTGAGAAATATATGGCCTGATTTAATCTAGAAAACAACTGATTCGCGTTTGGTACCGGCTCCACCTGGAATTGGGTACAGCTGTTCAACATTCGGTAATCGATACAGAGTCGGTGTTCCCCGCTGGGTTTCCTCAGTAAGACCACCCCGGCATTGTACGGGGAGGTCGAGGGGGAGATAATATCATCATCCAGGAGTTTCTGGATTTCGTCTTCCAGCGCCTTCTCTTTCGAGAACGGGACTGGGTAGACCCTTTGTCGAACCGGCTCATGGCTAGTGAGAGTCATGTCAAACTCCACCAACTCTGTCCTACCTGGTTTATCCGTAAGCACGTCCTGATTGGACTTCACCAGACGGGATAACCCCACTTTCTCTTTCGGGGAAAGGTTAGGATTGATCTGGACATCCAGATACGTTTCCCTAGAGATTAATGGGTATTCTGTATCTCCCTCTGATCCAGGCTCCGTTTCCATGGCGACTGCCATGGCCATGAAGTGGGAAGACTCCTCTTCGGATCTCTCCTCATATTTCTTGAGGAGATTAATATGGAAAATTTTCGTTTTCCCTCTGATCTTAATCCCATAATTGGTTCGGGATACCACCCGTTCCACTGGGAAAGGACCCTGCCATCCGATTTCGAGTTTATTGCCCCCAATGGGAAGTAACAACAACACTCGGTCTCCCACCTGAAGAGATCTTGCTTTTGACCGTCTATCATAATAGGCAGCATGTCTCTTCCGGGCTTTCCTCAAATTCTTTGCGGCCAGCTCCCAACCAGTCTTGAGTTTACTTTTCAACTCCTCAACGTATTTGTAGGAGGACCCTTCTACCGCGGACGTCTCATCCGTCCACCCTCTCCGTAGGGCTTCCAGGGGACCTTTAATGGGACGCCCGAACAACAACGTCGCCGGAGCCAGTCCCGTGGACCCATGAGGCACCTCTCGATAGGCAAAAAGGGCGGCTGAGATAAACTCATCCCACCGATCGGGCTTATCTTGGGCCAGTTTTCGAAGCATGGTCATCAACGTTCCGTTGAACCGCTCCACTTGTCCGTTGGACTGAGGGTGATAGGGGCTGGTGTGAATGTGGTTCGTCTGAAATATCCCAAAGACCTCCTCCATCAATTTCCCACAAAATTGGGATCCATTGTCGGTGAGGATCTGATGAGGGAACCCTAACCTCGTGAAGACCTCCACCAAAGCGTTTGCCACCCTCTTGGAATCAATGGTGGTTAATGGGATGGCCTCTGCCCACATGGAGCAGCAGTCCACCATGGTGAGGATATACTTGTTCCTCTTCCGGGTCCTCGGCAGAGGTCCCAGAATGTCGACTGCCACGCGTTCAAATGGTGAGGTCATAATGGGCATTTCCCCTAGAACCACCGGAGCTGTCCAATGCCTGGGAGCCACTCTCTGGCATTCCGGGCATGACTTAACATACCTCCGCACGTCTCCCGTCATTCCCGGCCAATAATAATGGCAGGAAATTCGTTGGAAGGTTGCCCCGACACCCATGTGTCCACTGAACGCTATCGTATGTCCCATGTGAAGAATCTGGGATCGATAGTCTTTCGGGACCACTAACTGTCCATACGGTCGATCTGCCTTTCCTGCCCGACGATAGAGTAACCCATTTTTCATATAGAACTGACCCCTTTGTGGAGGGGCAGAACTATGGGGTAACTTCCTAAAGCACGGACGTAAAGTCGCATCCATACTTTGAGCCACTCTCATTTCACCCGGTCGAGGGTTAGATATGACCTCCTCAGAGGGTTCAGTCACGATCTGAGATCTGGTCTGCATAGCCCCTACTACTATCGGGTTCAGTGGGATCCCCAGGAACACATATTCGGATCCCAGAATCAAAGGGTAGATCGGATCTGGTAACACCGCTGCCTGAATGGTACCCGTAACGTACTTGCACTGAATATCGACACGTGCGATTGGCAAGGTCAAGGCTACAGAGCTCTTGGTGGCTGGTTGGATCTCTTTGGTTTCCCCGGTGAACTGCTCTGGGCGCACCAGGTGAGAAGCTATTACAGCCTCGAAATCCAACCCCGTGTCATATAAACACTCCACCGGGTGTCCATTCACTACTATCATCTCTACCACGGGTGGTTTCTCTGACTTTGTTTTCGTGGAACCCCCCTCGGCTTTCTCGTTAGGTCTATCCCTATTTTCCGCGAGACAAGCTAAGTGCAAGTCCTTAGGCTTCCTCCGACAGTCCCCTGTATCATGGGAAGCCGACTTACAGAAGGTACACCACCGCTTACTCCACTTCCGTTTGGTAGGTCGAGGCTGGCATTTCCTTCCGGGTTTCTTACCAAAGTCTTTTACCACAGGATCTGCTACATGGGATGACTTTTTGGGACCTTTGGTCTTGGGCTTCTGATCACGCCCCTTCTGCCTTTTCTGTGAATCAGTCTGACTGGAATCCCCAGTCTCACCATAGACTTCCACATACCTTTCAGCTAACGTATTTACTATGTCTAGCCTTTCCGCCCCATTTTCCCCTAAGAAATTCCTTAAAGGCTTGGACATCTGCATTTTCATTTGATCCACCACCATCAACTCTCTCAGACTCTCATAATCCTCTTTGAAATTGGCCAATGCCATCCACTTCAACAGGTATGAGTTCAACCTCACACTATAGGCCGAGAACATCTCACCTGGTTCTCTCTTGGAAGTTCTGAACCTCCGCCTGTAAGCATGGGCTGTCATTTCGAATCTTTTCAAAAGAGCCGATTTCAGGGTTGGATAATCATTTTCCATCCCTGGGGGAAGACGCGCATACACTTCGTACGCGGTGCCACGGAGTCCTTGTGAAAGCTTAAGATTCCAACGCTCAGGCTCTAAACCCATAGCTTTACACATTGCCTCGAACTTCTCTAAGAATTGATCTATCTTCTCTTGGTCCGGTTCAAATGGTGGAAACGGCCATTTCATAGCATGGTAAGCTGGTCTGCTGGCTACTGATGAGCTAGGTAAAGCTACTCCACCTACTGCTCCCTCAGACTCACCAACCGATTTAGCCTCTACCTCAAGTTGCTTCATACGGAACTCATGTTCCATTTCCAACTTCCTAGCATCTAATTTCTTAGACTCTAGGTCAGCTGCCAGTTTTTGTGCCTGTTGGTCTGCCACCAACTTTTGCTCTTCAAGTGCTACCTTTCGAGCTTCCAGCTCAATTTCTGACTTTCTTCTCTCCCTCTCTTCTGCTCTGAAGTCTCTCTCTACTTCCAGTACATAGGCTTTAAACTCCTCACCTTCCAATCCCATCTCAGTTGCAGATGCCCGCACCTTAGCTAAATCTAAAGTACGAGTAGCCATGCTTAGTGTAACTTAGTATCAGTATAGATATGCAATACCCAATCACAATGCTAACTGTACTCCAACCAACACTGTAACTATGTATCTATACTAACTTAACTAAATGTCTGTCCACGTCGAAGAGAAAGGTATCAGTAGCCCTACTCGTCAAGTAGACAATAGGTATAGGACAGATGACACTATAACCTATTCCTATGAGATGTCAGAACAAAGAGAAGATCCCGGACGAGCCCCCACTCTATCTTGTGACAAGACCGCCGGGGCTTGGACTGGTTTGCCACGATAGATACTATCCCCTGCCTTTGCTCCAACCACCTCAATAGCACTCTACATCTACCAGGCCCCACACAAGCCGGGACAGCTTAACCTTCCCTCCCTCACCTAGGGTTCCCAACCCCAAGGGGGCTCGGACCAGACACCAGTCATATCACTGCACAAAGTCATAGCTAAGAGAACAAAAATTTAATTCTGAACTACGTCAACCACAACACAGAGAAGGATGGCTGGAAGCCAGACTAGAAGAACTATGTACAAGATCAAAGACGCAGATGAGTATTCATCATGGAGGCGGACGATAGCTCGTGCGGTTGTCCAGTCGTGGTAGCGACTCACCCAGGCTCCTCCAGTGGACTGGAACTCCAAGGTCTGCTGCCTCTCCAAAGTTCCCTCTTCACCCAGAGAACCTAGCAAGGGCTGTCAAGCGCAGTCCCACTGCCTGACTGACACTGCACTGATGAACAAGGATCCTTCCTTGCTGTCGCACTATTTCACTCGTCACACTCCTGCTGAAGTCTGGGCCGACCCTAGAACATTAGCGGTCTCCCACTTGCAGAAAAAATACATGTAGCGCCGTCTCACAATACACAAGAGCCAGGTCACTCTTCTATCTCATCAGTGACCCACACACTGATATGTCACTTACATAATAAGCGGTTGCTCCACACGAACACACAATGTCACTGGTAAAGTCTATCAGGTGACTAAACACTTCACCTTAGTTCCATGTCCTTGGACAATAGATCTTCACACAGTATTATGTACCTACCCTGATCCATGGGTAGTAATCACAACCTAGCACACACTGTCAACAGTTCATCACGTTGGCATGAGGTAGCTCCCTACCGTCACAAACATTGTCAACAGTTCATAACGTTGGCATGAGGTAACTCCCTACCTTCACAACCATGTCACTCCGGTGTTTCCACCAATGTTGTAATCAATGTCCTAGTTCACTGGACCACATGTTGGCTTCATAAAGGTAACCAATGTAAAAACACTATGTAAGCATCAACTGATACATGGTGTCCCATAACCCAGCCGGGCCAGAAGCATATAACACAGGTCATGGCGACCGGTAACAATGATCACTCTGCACAACTTGAAAGGTCACTCCCTTGCAATTACCAAGGTTTACACAGAGGTTGAATGTCACCAGTGCTTCACTGGCCAGAATCACCAGACGTTTCAGTGTTGGATCCTCTCAGGATCGGATGACACTCGTCGGACTCTTGACGGAGGTCCTAACCTAGACCTACCGACTTATTCAGCACTCAGCTCCTTCCAACATTGATCTTCCAGAATCAGACAACCACTCCCAGTATGGCCTCAATCAACTTCTGGATAGGCACTGGAATGAGTGGGCCCATAGAGCTCATGGTGCAGCTCTTGAATCTTCTTCTGTATAGTAATAACAGATCCTGTGATTGAAACATCACAAACTTTGCCTGCAGATGTCCGCTCTGGCCGCGAATATTGACATCCAAATTACTGCAGCCTGCTGGCCATGATCTCTCCACGCTGAGGTCTGGTGGGCGACTGACTCCGACAACGTCAGTCCGCCTTCCACTCGCCTACACGGGCTGCGTGACTTTCATGATTCATGAAGAAAACCAGAGTCACGATGGGTTCCTCCAACCCGTGCTGCACAACGCACTCGTGAGAGATCAAAACCACGTACGCACTTGGGGGAACATTCTAGATTCTTCTATAAATAACTAGAATAGCTCCGCCCCCGCACTACTTTTCTAGGGAACTCCCCTATTAATTGACATTAAATTCAAGGGAGACCAACGCATGGCACTCCCTTCAAAGGGCTATTATGCAGAGATCTTACGATATTTATCCGTTTCGTCACAGTCCAAAATAAACTCAAGATGAACACAGAAGATGATAAATAAACACTAGTCTGTGATCATCAAAACTGAGGAATATCAGCCATAAATACTAGACTGTGGTCATGAAAACTGATGAATATCAGCCATAAATACTGATCTGTGGTCATGAAAACTGAGGAGTATCAGCCATAAATACTAGACTGTGGTCATGAAAACTGATGAATATCAGCCATAAATACTGATCTGTGGTCATGAAAACTGAGGAATATCAGCCATAAATACTAGACTGTGGTCATGAAAACTGATGAATATCAGCCATAAATACTGATCTGTGGTCATGAAAACTGAGGAGTATCAGCCATAATGAAAACTGAAGGATATCCAGGAATTTCAGCCATAATTTCTGACCTGTGAAAACTGAAGTATATATATATATATATATATATATATATATATATATATATATCCAACCTTTAAAAGTTAATAGCAAGTTAATAACTTATCGAAACCAACCTGATACAATGCCATGACAGTGGAGTGTGTTGCAGTGAGCCTAGGAAGTTCTCATGGCTGCAGTTGTGCAGAGATTGGTAGTTTCCGATCACTTCATCACAGGAACCGAGCTGCAGTTGGGTCATTGAATGTGGCACATATCATGTTATGCCTTTGTTAAGTTGTTCAATTGCATGGTTCATTTAAGGTTTTGTGTGTGATTGTATAAACTGTGTGCATTTTGTGTGAGTGCATTTGATTAGGGAGCCACAGTGGCTAGCACACTTGCCTACCTGGTAGTCATGGATTCAAATCCACATGGAGGTGGATTTAAAAATTGATCTGGGCTCTCAGATTGACCCAGCCTGCAATGGGAAACAGGAAATGTCTTGGGAGATAAAGGAGGCTGGCTTAAAACTGACCACATCACTGGTCAGCTGCCGATTATCTATACAAACATGAGGACACTAGCACCATATACTTGATATGCCTCAAGGTATCTGAAAAGGTCCTTTACTTTTTTATATTTCTTTCATTACAGATTTGTGTGTGTGGTGCGTGCGTGCAAGGAAATGAAGCGAGAGAGAGAGAGAGAGAGAGAGAGAGAGAGAGAGAGAGAGAGAGAGAGAGAGAGAGAGAGAGAGAGAGAGAGTTGGGGTAAAGATAGAAGGATGTTAGTAATTGTATGTGTCTTAGTGGGTTGAATCTCTCATTAAGCATCTCAGCATGGGCAAAAATGAGAATGCATGAGAGAGACAGGGAGAGAGAGAATGCATGAGAGAGAGACACACACACACACAGCTATGCATGTATATTTAGGTGTATATGTGTTGAATAGATAAGGCATCTCACAGGAGAGATAGACAGATTGAAAGTATTTGTATGTGTATATGTATGGGTTTAATTCTATGCAAAACATCTCCCAAGGCTTTATACAGTTGTATATCTTATGCAAAAGTGACAACAAAACCACAGGGTCCCAGGTATCAAGAACATATGTGTATGTTGTGTGAAGGAATTGTCTGAGTCCATATATATTGTTTGTCTTGTGAGGCTCCGTGTCAAAAGGGTTACAGACGCAGTTGTGGGAGATTTGGCAACAGACCGCCTTATGTTGGATTTTTATGAAATAGTATAGGTGCAGGTCGTTCAGAAAGCAATGGCAAACTACTGAACGTAAACTTGCCCAGGAATCATGAACTGCCAAACAATGCTAGGGTTGACTGCAACGTCCTGTAAAGGATATGCAACTAACTTTTTAACCTGTGAGGATGCCTGTCTTCACATACAGTTAATGTTTGTCTGTCTTGTGGGAGCACATGAATAAATGTAATATATTGTCTGTCCTGCGGGTTCACATATATTTCTGTCGTGTGAAGAGGGAAATGTATAACTGAAAATAGATTGTATATTTTATGAGGGACATGTATAAATGTATATATTTTGTCTAGTTTTTGAAGGCACACGCATTGTCTGTTTTGTGAGAAAACATTTGTTCACATACAAAGTTCAATACTGCAGTGTTTTGTGTATTTTAATTTTCATGTTGAAGAAATAAACTAGAGCATATCAAAATACCTTCCAGTAGATGTTTGTTACATGTCATCATCATCATGTGCCATGCTGATTAGCCTGGGCGGTCATGTTTCTCCATTCCACATGATCACCAGAGTCGTGGATCAGTTCTGTGTTCTTGTCTTGATTATGCCATACGGCCAAAACATCTAGATAGCTATCTCTCTGCTTTCCCCGTGTTCTTTTCCCCTCAATCTTGCCAGTTGTCACCAAGTTCTATGGTTTATTTTGTTTTCATAACGTGCCCAAAAAATCTTGACTGTCCACACTATTTCTTTAATCAGTTTACTGTTTTCATTTGTTTCTGCGTATAGGCAGGGGAACAACAGGATGCAAATAGCACATGAGTTGCAGTAGACAGTAAACAAAGTGATTAAAGGTGTACAGAGTTTGGTAGTGTCATTAACCCCCCAAAAAAGTGTAAGTGTTATGGTTTTCTCTGGACAACAGGATTGTTAAGGCTGACATCCCAAGTCTTACAATAAATGACAGAAATGTTCACAGAGAGAGTAAACTGAGGTACCTGGAAATCACCTTCGACAGAAGCCTGTCATTTGGGTATCACGTGGAAGCAGCCGTTATGAGATCTAAGAAAGGACTCTTCTGGCAGCTACAGACATGGAACAAAGAATGTTGTTACTGCTCTATCAACATCTGATTCTCTCAGTAATTGAATATGGATTGGACTGCTCACAGTGTCCAAGAGTCAGCTGGTGAAACTAGAGCGCATACAGAATTAAACTATGCGGGTGGTACTGGGATGCACAAGGGACATGCCAGAATTGTGTATGCAATACATCCTAACCTTACCCACGAATGCAGACAGGCCAAAGGTGCTAAAGGTTAAATCATATCTCTGAATGGCTGTAGACATGGAACACCCCCTACATGAAGTCTTTGGACACAGTTAAGGGCCACAGGCGGATCAGAGGAAAATCATGGATGGCTCAAGCAGAGGACACAATCAGAGAAGTGTGCATGCTTGAGAACATTGGGAGAGAGGAGTGGAGTGGGTCAGAATTCTAGTGGAAAAGTCAGGCCTGTGCAGGGTCATAATAAGATTGAATCAGGAATGCAGGGATTGGCCAGCAGGCCACAGTGAGTGGGAGGTGCAACAATTGATTCATGATTATTTGCGATTAGGTGACATAATCATCTATACTGGCTCTGATCTAAGTGGTAATAAAATTGTCTGGGGGTTCGTGGCGAAGGTTGATGATCGGTGTTTGTTGCAGGAATGATATCACAACATCTAGTCTGAGAATGGAGGTGGAGGAAGTCATGGCAGCATTGCAACAAACAGCACACACATGTTGTGGCTGTGATGGACTCATAGTTTGATGAGAAAGATGAAGTCATGTTGTATGTTTCGGGCAGAGTGGCAGATTTCCATTCAACAATAATAGAGAGCATCTGTTGGATTTTTCCCCCAATGATATGCTGGTCTTGTGGGAAACGAGTTGGTGGACAGATTGGCTTGGTCTGCACCACTGGGGGGGGGGGGGGGTGTATTGGTGCATGACAGGTATCCTTTGGAATCGTGTGTATATAGAACAGATAGATTATCACGGCTTGGAGAGAACAGTTCTCCAGAGTGACCAGAGGATCTGGTCGACACTCAAAGCTCTGAGGAAAGGCCAGACGGAGTATAATCTGACTGCTACTCTAATGTTGGGACTCTTTTCTGACTATTGTAGATAAGGACGGGGCATATGTTGAAATGTCTTGAGTGCTGTGATGTCGATTCTCGACTCAACAACTCAATTTCACAGAAGGATTAATCCTTACAAGGACTCATTCATTGAGTTTGTTTCTTTACTTCCTGGATTATCCTAGTTTTCTCAGCCTCTCGCTTTTCTACTTCACGTAACATGTTCTGAAAAACACTAGTCCATCTTATCATCATATCTACATTGTTTTCCTCTTCACGGTGCTTCTTTGCTCTTGTTGCACTTTTGTGGTATATTGCTGACTTCTGCTTGTGATCTATTGGCCTTATACACCTCATTCTTCAATTGCTTTCTTTCTGCTTTTAAAATGTCCACTATTTCTTGATTTGTGCTGTACGAGCCACTTCTTGCTGGATGTTGTACTGTATTTCATTCATCTCTTCAAGCACGCTTGAGATCTTGTCAGCTTTACTGCCGGTGCCTGGTTTTTGGGTTTGTGAGTTAACTTATCTGCCAGCAGGATCTTGCTCATTTCTGCCTTCAGTTGTGCTATATCATTCCTAATGGTGATATTTCAATGGCTACTTCACCGCACCCCCTTTACATAGTACGAGGATAAGTCAATAATAAGTCACAGATTGCTGTAGAAAAATAACTAAATATGACAACAACTTGAAACCAGTTTACTTTTATACATACATTGTCCCTTTATTTCTCAACATAATTTCCACCAACATTGATGCACTTATCCCATCGTTTTATCAGTCATCCCAAACCGACTGCATAGACCTGTGTGCTCTGTTTTCTAAACCAAGTTTTAATTTCACATTCAACTTCGGCGTCATTCGCGAAATGTCTCCCGCCAAGGTGGGTTGTCAGTGTTTATGCTGACAAATATTTGTCCCATTAAGCGGTGCATAGCTGGGTAGAAATAGCTACGAGTTCGAGTCAATAAGTAAGTCACACAGTTCTGTGGCATGGCCAGTAAATGAAAACAGAGCATGTAGTTCTATGCAGCCAGTTTGGGAGGACTGATAAAACGATGGGATAAGTGCATCAATGTTGGTGCAAATTATGTTGAGAAAAAAAGGGACAATGTATGTATAAAAATAAACTGGTTTCAAGTTGTTATCATGTGTAGATAATTTTCTGCAGCCATTTGTGACTTATTTATTAACTTACCCTCGCATATTTGCTGAACAGAGATGTTCATAACATCTCTACATCTTTGGAGGTATGGGCAGCTCAGGTATTTGGCTCCGTGTTTGTCAAGACAGTTGGCACATTTCTTGTTTTCGTTCACATTAAGGAAGTGCATTTTTTGGCCAGTGAGAACTCACTAAAGGGGTGCTATTTTGCACACTAACGGCAGATTTCTGCTTGGCTGCTACAGGCCACTATGTAGTGTCTGGCCTTTTGGCATTGTGAACATTGGATTATTTTTGGAATGTTGCATTCTGGGTGGTGCGGTCCTTTGTCAGGTGGGGTATACGTGCATGATAAGTCAGGCATGGTCAGAGTCCTGTGGGATCATGTCTATAGGTGGAAGTACAGATTAATCTGCTCTATGAGATGTAAGACTGTTGAAAATGTGGATGCAGCACATGTGGGAATGTCCAGAGTACCATGATATCGGTTCTTGACACAACTCAACTGTGACTGGCATATAGTTTTCTTACGCTGTTACTACTGTAATTTGCTGAACTGTTCATGTATGTCAGCAGCCGCTCCACCTTGTTGATCTGATATGAGAGTTTGTTTGTTTGCTGTAGCTGCTCTTTTACCTGGTCGTTCGTTAGGCTAGTGTTGACATCAGCCATCTTCTTTCAGATTTGAGGATGTTGGTTTTGATAATAATATTGTGTGGCAACTGCATCTCCCTTTGTTAATGCCTTTCAGTATGTTAGCTGTTATTTCAGCGAATCTACTTGTAGCCACTTGACCATCATGCATGTTCTTCAGGTTAGCCACTTTTCTTGTCTAGGACAAGTTCCAGGAGTATTGTGATTTTGTTTATTAGTAGCGCTGAGATGTGGACTTCGCCTCTGTTTGTCTGACAAGTGGCAATTTTCTTGGCTATTGTGATTTTCTCTTTCGTGACCTGCTTGATATGGCTGTTAGGTTTCGATCTCTTTTTCAGCAGTCATCTTTCTTGCTAGTAGTTGCATCATTTGTTGTGATTTCTACTGCTGTTGCTTCTTTCATCTGTGGTTGTGTAGGCCCTACCTGCAGTGGCATCATGTTTGAACAGATAGGCGGGCTCTCTTCTCCTCTGTCTTGTCACTAGCAGTGTCAGCGGCTGCTTCTTCACGCCCTCTTCTTGCCAGCAGACTTAAATATGGGCTGTTTCTTCACTCAAGTCTTTGTGAGAACCACTCTCCTGCCCTGTAGATTCAGCATCTGTGAGGGCTGGTCTGGTTCGCAAGATCAGTCCCGTGTCGTTGTCTCGGATGACTGTGTGAAGTGCACCAAACTGAGATCCTCCCAGCCAACGCAAGTTAGCGAGGCAGGCGTTTCGAGAATGTAACCGCATCGTGCAGCTAGGGTCGCGGTTTGAGCGGGCAAAAGAGCAAATTTGTACGACCATTCGACAGTCTCGATAAGCGCCCACTCTCTCTCGATGAGTAGTGGGCCTGCAGTCAGTAAGCTGGTATAGCTTTTCGGTCAGTCCTGCCAGCATAGCTTGAAAGCTCGTTGGTAGGCGTCCAGTGGTTTTGCATGTATCACCTTGTACCGGGAGGGCGCGCTTTAGCGATGCTACTCTTGGCCTGCGTGTGTGTGAATAGTCCGTCTGTCAAATAGATATCTGGTTGATCCTGCCAGTAGTAATATGCTTGTCTTCCCTTGACGGCTGATTGTGAAGCATTTGACCATTCCAACTTGACAAGCTGGGATGTAGACGGCACCACAAAAGTGAGAGTCCCACAGGAATGCTACCTGTCAAAAATGCACGCTAAAAGTCAGATGTGTTGGCCTAAGGGTTTCGACCCAAGGGTGCTATCTGTATCTGTGCAACACTTTCCTTTATTTGAGTTGGTGTGTGCGGTTTAAATTGTCCTGGTCGTTTGTGCTGAATACTGTATCATCTGCATATTTTTTATGAGTATTGTTAACGTTAAGCTGCTTCTTCACGCCCTCTTCTTGCCAGCAGACTTAAATATGGGCTGTTTCTTCACTCAAGTCTTTGTGTGAACCACGCTCCTGCCCTGTAGATTCAGCATCTTCTTGTAGAGGTGAGGTGTTGTCGATCAGGCTTCCGTGAATGTGGAATGCTATCTGTATCTGTACACTTTCTTTTATTTGAGTTGGTGGTTCATAGTGCAGTTTAAATTGTCCTGGTCATTTGTGCTGAATACTGTATCATCTGCATACAGTGAGTATTGCTGACGTTATGCCCTCTGATAGCGACTGTTCTCATCTCTTTCAAACTGCTAATATTTTCACTATTCAGGTCTGGAAACATAACACATCCCTGCCACACATCTTTCTTGATGGGTGGTATTCTCCTACTTCCTTTTCCATTGTTATGGCAAATTGTTGTTTCTAATACTCGCTTTTTGCAAGCATTTTGGATATTTCTACTTCTGAACAATGAAGCAGAATGCTTAAACAAAAACAGCACAATAATAAAACAAAGAAATCAGTGTTTCTGAAAAACACACCAGAAGTACAAGCAACAACGAGCAGTGAAACAGGAATTATATTACATACCAATGCCAATATGAAAACAATGGAACAGTAAATTACAACCAAACATTGGCAAAACAGCACGTACATAAGTATGCAGATCAAACCCTGTTGGTACGTGTGATTTCTGACATAACATAATGTCTGGTGATGTATACAATCTGTGATTTCTGACATAACATAAAGTCACAGTAATGTCTGGTGATGTATATAGTCTGTGATTTCTGATACTACTTAAAGTCTGTTGAGAATGAATTTAACATACCTATCTGTATTATTTGTGACATATTTTCTGTCATTTTTGATGTGACATAATCTGAGTGTTATATAGTCTATAATATCTGAATATACACATCTCTGTAATTTATGATCTTACAAGTTACTTGCTTGTCCTTTACAGGATATAGCAATTAACTCCAGCACTTATTGGCTGAAATTTGATGATTTTGATATTACATTGCAATTTCTATTACACAAACTCTGTGGCATCTGAATTAACATATATTTATGTGATATTCATGACATTACATTGCAATACCAATTACAAATAGTCTGTGGCATTTGAATTAGCATACATCTTTGTTATTTATTATATTACATTGCAATAATATTACATATAGTTTGTGGCATGTGAAGTAACATTCACATCTGTGTTATTGCTGATATTATATTTCAATAATATGATAGTACATAGTCTGTGTCATTTGAATTAACATAAACATCTGTGTTATTTCTGGCATTACATATAGTTCACATGTGAATTAACATACACATTAGTATTATTTATGATATTATATTGCAATAGTCTGATATTACATACAGTCCACGGCATCTGAATTTATATATATATATATCCGTGTTATTTCTGACATTACATATACTCTGTGTAATATACACAGTCTGTGATTTCTGTTGTTGTGCACACTCCAATGCATGTGAATGAACATATACATATGTCTTATTTGTGAGTTTACATTGTGTGATGGTCTTTTGTCTGATCGCTAATAGTCTGTTGGTTTTCAATTCACTTAGCATATTTATTATTTCTGATAATATAGTCCTTTCTGGTATTACATAAACATTCATATTATTTCTGATAATATATAGTCCTTTCTGGTTTTAAATAAACATCGATATAATTTCTGATAATACAGTGCAGACTTGATAAGGCAAACTCACCTGGGACCCAAGAAATAGTTCTTATAAATTTATCTTGTAAGAGTTAAACCATATAGTAATGCATTTACATGTTCAATACAATATTGTTTTCACAATATAAATTTGCGACATCTGAGATCGCCTTAAGCGGTTTGTACTGTGTATAGTCCATTCTAGTATTACATAAACATCCATATTGATAATATTTATTCCTTTCTGATATTACATAAACATACATATTATTTCTGATAATATTTATTCCTTTGTGGTATTACATAAACATACATATTATTTCTGATAATATATGGTAGTCCTTTGTGGTATTACATAAACATCCATATTATTTCTGATAATATATAGTGCTTTCTGGTATTACACACATATCCATATTATTCATAATATTTATTCCTTTCTGGTATTACATAAACAACTGTATTAATTTGGATAATATATATTCCTTTTGGGCATTGCATACATTTTTGCAGTATTTCTGATGATATATAGGCCTTTCTGGTATTACCTACACATCTGTAATACTAATATAGTCCTTTCTGGTATTACATACACATCTGTATTATTTCTGCGACACAGGCTGCTAGGTCATTCAAACAAATAATCTGTTTCCACCATCATATTACACAGGATGTGTGTATGTGTGTGTGTGTGTGTGTGTGTGTGTGTGTGTGTGTGTGTCCGTTTACTCACTTTGAACTCAAGCATAATCCATAGAAGTGCTATTTTTAGTGCACCGGACTGATACTTGCGTGATACACCGGACTGATACTTGCCATTGGTCTAACAAGCACCCCTTTGCAGACATTTCCTTCAATTCCTCTACTTTAAAACATCAGGGATCATCTAATACAGTGGTTCTCAACTGGTGGAGAATTCCCCCCTAGGGGGGAATTTTAGGGTTTCGAAGGGGGGAATTAAGATTATTTCAAGATCGCGTTAATACGAGAACTGATTACTTAATATTGTCCTCCCCCGTTCTGTACTTCTCCTCGCCCTTCTTAACTTCATTTTATAACATAAGTAGACCCGCAAATCACGTTTTATGTAGACGTCTAGACTTGTTCTTGTAAGTGTTATTAAATTTAGCTTCCATTTTTACATATACTGTAAGGGGGGGGGGGGGGGATTTATAGGGAGAAAATTCGAAAGGGGAGGAATGACATTCTGAGCATATGGTGGGCCAAAAAAAAAAAGGTTGAGAACCACTGATCTAATACAACCATCTCAAACAAACCCACTCTGTGAATCCCTGGAGCAGTTGTAAAAGACCTGAGCCGTCATAAGAATAGCACTGGGCTGTCAGGAGGTAAGGCAACTCAGCAGCTTTAGTATAAACAATAACAACCTCCCACTTCACCCTCTTTTGTCACTACTCCTGTGAATTATGTTGATGACTTTACATCTGTCTGTCCTCTCGCTGTGCACACACGCTGTTCCTGTTCAGGCTGACACAAACTTCAGTGAAGTAGGACACCATTTCATGATACCCGAAACACAACGGGTGATTTGGCAGCAGACAGCCTTGCTTTGATTATCATACAATGATATGAGTGCCAGTAGTTCAGAAAGCAATAGACACTCTATTTCATGAACACTCCAAACTTTTATTTACATATTCATGAAGTGTTATGAGTGGTCCTCATGTGATAGTTTTGATTCGCTGGTGAAAGCTTTGTCGCTTTCGATTATATTTTTTTAAAAGTTAGTTGCATGTCCTTTACAGGATGTAGCTGTCAACCCCAGCATTTTGTTTATTATTCATGATTTCTGGGCAAGTTTACGTTCAGTAGTTTGCTATTGCTTTCGGAACGACCGGCATTCATACCATTTCATTAAAAAATCAACACAGCTGCGTTTCAAATGCGGGTATGCGGGATTACATTCTGCGTCTGTAAACCCTTCACCATGGAGCAAGTTTTGATTATATACGTTTACAAATCTGACATTTTCCACATCTTTGTGTTTTTGTTTTGATTTACGGGCTATGTGGATGCTATTCATAACCCTGTGCACCGCGAACAAAACACCGCTGCGGGAGATTTGGCAGCAGACATCCTTGCATTGATTTTCATACAATGATATGAGTGCGGGTACTTCAGAAAGCAATGGCAAACTACTGAATGTAAACTTGCCAAAACATCACAAACAGCCAAAACATGCTGGTTTTGAGTGTGATGTCCTGTTAAGAATATACAGTTCATTTATTCATTGTCTAATGACCCCATGTCTTTAACATGGAATCCCAACCTCTCCCTCATGTATTCTGTATCACATAGTATGTGAATTGCATCATCCCATTCATCCGGATCTACTATGATCCACCTATGCCATCAACAACTTCTACAGCTACAGTAGCAGCATACTCTGCCTGAATTCACTCTTGTTCTCAGATTGAGGCCTCCACAGTCAAGCATTGTTAGCTGTCCCTAATTTTACTCCATTCTCTTGTCACACAGTTTGTCTTGGCTATGATGCTTCTTTGTACCGGCCTCTACCTGTGCATTGCTTCTCCTGATGTTAGCTCTAGCTATGTCCCCCTCACCCCCTCTTTTGTGCACTTGTGATGTACTATGTGTCCATTGTTTTCAAAAACACCTTCCTCCTCTCCTCCCCTCACATGGTATTTTTTTTTTTTGGTGGGTCCTCCAATTTTTTGGTCCTCTCAAAAGCTTGTCTGCAGAACCGGTATTTTGAGTTCAAATCACACTAGGGAGGTTTTAGACTCTTTTAAACTGTTCCCTATTTCCCTGTTTGTTCACATGGATGCCCTACCTCCCCACAGGTGTTCTCTCATGTTGCTGTGGCAATCCATGGGCTTGTTGTGTGGCATTACTGACCTTTAGCCCCATTATTCTGCCATAACTACATTTCCGGTTTAGCTACTTTGTGATAATCACACACATGGAATTCATCACACAAGTGTCCAGTCTACGAGAAAACAGATGAGTAACTTCATATATATATGATATAACTTCATATATTGTCACCACTTGGTGACAACTGGTAAGATCGAGGGGAACAGACCAAGGGGAAGACCTAGAGACAAGTACCTGGATGGCTTGGCCTTGTGGCATGGTCGAGACAGAAACACGGAGCTGATCCACGACTCTGGTGATCGAGTGAGATGGCAGAACATGACCGCCCACGCTTACAGGCATGGCACCTGATGGATGGATATATGTATATATAGTTTTTTTTTATGCAGCTGTGTCGGTGTCTGTGTTTATTTTGTGTGTGCTGATGAAGGCTTTGGTCGCAATATCCAATTTGTTACTTGTGATTGTGTTCTAGTAAAGCTTACCTTCTATGTCTTATTTATTTGGTGATTCTTTCGTAAGTCTTTAAGAACTTTATTATTTTATTTTTATCTGTCTAGCAGCTCACTAACTCAATCTTGCTAGAGCACCACATCACAAAAGCTATTGTGTGACATCATCATCCAGTGCCTTGTCGGCTGGTGTGGGTGATCATGCCGCTCCACACATTACGATCTCCGATGTCGTGGATCAATTCCATGCCATGACTCAAGACAGTCAAGAATAATTTCACGCTGTCTACCTCTATCTCTCTCTCCGCAAATCTTTCCGATTGTCACATGTTCCAGTTTTTGTCTTCTCATAATGTGGCCAAAAAATGATGACTGCCTCTTTCTGATGTTTGTGATAAGTTGTCTTTGCGACTCAACTTCCCCTTAAAATGCCCTGATTACTCATTTTGGCTGTCCAATTAATTTTCAGCATTCTTCTATAAAACCACATCTCTGAGGCTTCCAGTGATGTTTTTGTATGTTTACTAATTGTCCAGGATTCGCAGCTGTATGTTAAAACTGGTTCTATGTAACATTCAAGAACTCTTTTATATAAGGCAATGAATAGTACAGAACATGGCAACAACTAGTTTCTTCCCATAGAAAACCACAAGAATCTGAGAACTTTGAGCTGTCTGCTGTCTTCTTTAAAGTTATATGGAAATCTGAGGGAGAACACATACACAGAACAAGATTACCAAAAACACTGTTACTGTTTTAGAAACTTAACCAGTAGAAGCTGATGACAAAAATAAATTCTTGCAGTAGCGAAAACTGGCTGTTGACTGCTCATGTCACAGATGAATTAACGTGAAATGTGACTGGCAGGCAAAATGAGTGACAGAAACATGGTTTTAAAATTTCAACAAAGATCTTTGCTAACAATAACATACAAACAACAGGTAGCAAAAAAACAGAACAGAACAGAAATATCCTAATTCACAGAAGGCTAACTGAACATCATGAAATAAAAACTAAAAACTGGGAATTCAGGAAACAAAAAAAAGTTTCATATAAGAAAATGAGGAATTAAAAATAAGCAGTGACTCTCACAAAATGTTCTGATTATCACAAGAAAAACATGTAAAGACAATCAAGACACGTCAGCTGACATGATTAACTCTCTTCTGCTTGAAAAATGTCAATAATTTCTGCCACAGTATGTTTTGTTTTGCTCTCTTTGAACTCAAGCGTAGTCCATTACACACTACTTCTAGTAGTGCTGGACTCAATTTTGCGTGTGGATTAGCTTTCCCTATCCACAGTGCCCCTCGCCAACAGGATAACCCACTCCGAAATCAGAGGTACTTGTAATTTACATCCCCAAGTCAAGGACGACAGGTCAACATTTTGGTTCAACTGACCGGTGTAGGGCTTGAACCACTTAATACGACATCAGCACATTGGATCTTTAAGAACACATGTTCTTATCCATTCAGCCATGCTGACCTCCGCATGTCTTTTAATCCAGTATTTAATGTGTCAGTATTGATTAACACCTATTTTCATTTGCTGTCACCATAACAAAAATAATGAAAATGTTTCAGTAAGCATGCTTTTTAAAAATGTGTCCTTTGCAATCACATCCTGACCTTTACAGCCTGATTGTGAATTACTAGGCACTTTACGTTCAGTAGTTTGCCATTGTTTTCTGAACCAGAAGTCCACATTTAAGTCCAACTGACCAGCGTAAGGAATAAACCCACTTCGGTGCCACCAGAATTGAAAGTTTAAGCATATTAAACCTCACAGCCACGTTGACCCCCCCAGTAAATATGCTATTGTTCTGTATATGATCAGTGATAAGAATGACATTATGTAGCTTACTTTATATCACTGTTTACAATTTCCCCTGGGCACTGGGTTGAAAGCAATGGCAAATTACTGAACATAAACTTGCCAAGAAATCACGAACAGCCGAAAATCGCTAGGGTTGACTGCGATGTCCTGTAAAGGATATGCAACTAACTTTGTTTAAAAACCGGGTTGGGGTCTATTGACAGATGAAACACTATGGAGAAATAAATACACACATAATGTTTGGCGCTCATAGAAGTAGGGAAAAGAATTAGAGACTAGAGGGCGCACTAGACAACATAAAAATGGAAAGCTATAGTCCTCTAATTCTTTCACCTACATGTATGAGCAACAATTTGTGTGTATTTGTTTATGAACTGTCTTAGTGGCCTCAAATGGTTCCCCAATTGATGTTACTATGGAGGAAGCTTCTGCCCATCTAGACCTAATCCTTGCCAGTCCATATGTTAGTCGCAGTTCCAACTTCACAGGCAGAGGGTTGCCCCATAATGCTCCGTTCCTGTGCCAGTGAATATCACATAAAATGCACCTCACTGCCCCATGTGAAAAGTGGAACAGACAGGAGTCTCGACAAACCAAAAGCCTGCACTGGTACACTATGCATAATGCCGCTGTCAGAATGACAACACAAAATTCCACCATGAAAAATAGTTCATCATCAGTGGAAGCGGCAGTCACTAGAAAACTAGCAACCAGACATTACTGCATAAGGCAAACCAGTTAGTTCAGCTTCCGGCCAACTGCCATTTTTTTTAACATGCAGTTCACGCTACAAACTATGTACAGATGTAAAAGCACTCCACACAAAATCCACAGCTCACAGTGTCGCTCCATGCACTAAACTCAGTAGAAGGGTGATGGAACCATGCACTACCAGTTCAATATGAGCAAAATGTGTAAGCAAACCGTAGCCACAAGCACAAACACTTCAGAGGCTTTAACAGCTCAACCGCCTACCCTGCATATTAGAGATATGGGCTGTGCTGAATAATGACCTGGTTACATCCTAATATGTTTCTCCACATATGAAGTACCAATACTAATTTTGCATCCGCTGGTTTCTGAGCTTGGAGAGGGGGAGTTCAGCTCTGTAATACAGTCCCCATGGAAATGATATGTCATGCCAAGACAAATAAAATTACCCATGTGCTATCGGTGTCCATAATGAAACATTTCCAGCTGTCTCCATCTCTGGTATTTCTTAACCACTCAACACTCAGTTGTCTCCATCTCTGATATTTCTTCGCTACTCAATAATCACTGGCTCTGTGGTGATGGGGTTATGGATGGAATGCATAATCCTGCCTACCACATTTGAAACACAGCTGCGTTCGATTTGGAAGCAGACCACCTTGCATTTGTTTCTTTACAATGGTATGAGTGCCGGTCGTTCAGAAAGCAGTGGCAAACTACTGAATGTAAACTTGCCAAGAAATCATAAACACCCAAACAATAGGGGTGTTGACTGCAACGTCCTGTAAAGGATATGCAACTAACTTTTAACCCAATACTCAGTTCCTTCAGATCATCATCATCATCATCATCATCATCAAGTGCCCTGCCAGCTGGTATAGGTGTTCACTTCTCTTCAAACATCTTAGTCCTGGGTGTTCTGAATCAACTCTGTTGATATTCCTTCATGCCACCATCTCAAACCTCCAGCATCATTTCTCCTTCATAACTCCCTTTTGCCCCTCTGGATGCCCCAATGGTCTTAAGCCTCGGAATGTCTTACATTTGTCAAACTTTCTCTAGTCATCATAAGCCGCTGGATTTGATGATGCAAACAACCAGTGTTTGATATAGTCACGGTAACTCTGTCCTTGCTGTTACTTCACTACTACATTGCCTAACAGCTTTATTAACTGTCCTTACTGTTAATTCACTGGTGTTACTTGATACAGCTGCAGTAACAGTAACTCTGTCCTTACTGTTAATTCACTGCTGTTACCTGATACAGCTGCAGTAACTACTGTCTTTACTGTTAATTCATTGGTGTTACTTAATATAG
The DNA here is from genome assembly GCA_963921405.1 of Cepaea hortensis. NCBI lineage: Eukaryota > Metazoa > Mollusca > Gastropoda > Stylommatophora > Helicidae > Cepaea > Cepaea hortensis. The sequence continues at coordinate 41,423,713 of OY992889.1, forward strand.
TCACAGTAATTATAACCATACCAATAGCCAACTGCTACATTACTTAATAGTTTCAATAACTCTCTGTTCTTACTGTTAATTCACTGGTGTTTTTTATATAGCTGCAGTAACTATCTGTCCTTACTGTTAATTTAGTGTTATTTAATACAGTGACAGTAAATCTTGCTTTACTGTCAATTCCTGACTACACTATTTAATAGTTTCTGTAACTCTCTGCCCTTACTGTTAATACCCTAGTGCAACTATCACAAGCTGACTGTGAATACTATGTGACTGTTCCATTATAAATATACAAAAGATATTAATTTACCTAGACACAATATCAACATCATGATCACGCACCCTGTCAAATGGTGTTAGCATCCATGTATCTCCACACATCTCAGGTTTGTGTTTTGGATCAATTCTGTTGATGGTTATTATCATGTTTTAAAACCCGGAATACCTAAAGTTATATAACACAGACTTTGCATTTGTGTGTGTAACAAAGTATTTTAATGTTATCAATTAACAAAGTCAGGTTACAGTTAGCAACAAAAACCATTCTCTCAACAATATTAACAAGAAACAAAGATGAAGATTCTGTCAAGGTAAACTAAGAGTTAAGACCCATGTTATCACTAAGAGTAAAGTCCCCTGCTATCACTAAGAGTAAAGTACCCTATTATCAAAGTTTGCCATTATGCCCTCCTTTCTTCTTCTTCTGTCTTTCATCTCCCAATGGAGAGCATAGGCACTCAACACACTCATGTCAAGCTCTTTGTAGACTTGTCCATAATTGGTGGAATTTTGGAGCTGCTGTTTCCTACGGGATGAGGTTGTGAGTCTCTGCCAACACTCCTTATTTGCCTCGTATGACATACATAGCAGATTACAGTGTAAGTATTCTCTGGTTCCGTTATGGGCCCCAAATATCATGCCCTGTTGTTCTCCAAATGTCTATATTATAGTATTGATATTAACAAGATATTACAGCATTGTCGATAGTATCAATTCAACATAGCACTATTCCAACCTGCTTTGCAGAGATCTCAGACTTGACTATACTAGTCTCTGCAAGACAATTAGATATTCATCATGCTTTTTATACCTTACAACATATATATGAAGTATTTTTGTTCCATAAAATGTTATTTTCGACTTATGTTCTAAGATATTTATGAGATGTTTTTAAGGACCCTTTCACACACTTTAAGGTGATTCGGACACATGGTGCTAAACCCACATCTGAATATCCCAATCTGCACTCAGGGGTGATCTGGTCAGTATTACATTGGTCACCTTTACCTCCCAAGATATTTTACACACTATACAATAGCCCAGATATGAAATATACAGATTCCTTAACATTTAATGAAGTTTTTAGTTCTAAAATACTTACACAATGTAGCTGACACTGATGAATATTCATATTAGCATAAACAATATTTCTATTATCGAGTTAATGTTAGTTGCATATCCTTTTACAGGAAGTCACAGTCAAACCTAGCATTTTTATGCTGTTTGGGATCTCTTGGCAAGTTTACATTCAGTAGTTTACAATTGCTTTCTTAATGACCAGCACCCATACAATTTTGTAAAAAACCAATGCAAGGCAGTCTGCTGCCAAATCTATGGCAGCTGTGTTTCGAACGCGCTATGCAGGATTACGAACTGCGTCTGGAACTCCTTTACCAAGGAGCCGGCTATTATCGAGTCCCAGGTGGATGATGTTTCCTTTCCATACCCACATTTGTTGCTCTGTGTGGCGGTGAGCAGAACCAAAGCTTGTGTACCAAGGTCAGATATACTGCCTTGATTGCTTTGTTACTGTGTTTAGAGTACTCTTGATGTTGTCTGTTGCATGTTCTCTGCAAGATGTTGTGATCAACCCCAGGTCGATTTGCTTGGCAATTTCATATGCAGTAATTTTACGACTGCCTTCTGAATGAGAAATTAACATTTCAGTCCAACGAACCGGTGTTTAGAATGGACCCACTATCTCACTACCAGCGCACAATACGTTTAAGCACTACCATGACAAACCCCTCAGCCACCATGACAAACCCCTCAGCCACCATGACAAACCCCTCAGCCACCATGACAAACCCCTCAGCCACAATGTCCTCTTGATGCTGTCTATCCATCATTTTCTTGGTCATTCTCTAGCTGTAAATCTGTTTTTGCTGTATGCTCATATCGGTAGTTGATCAGTTTTAATTCTTGTAAGATGCCAAAATCACTTTATTTATTCCCCCCAAAAGAAATTAATGCATGATTTTGCAATATCATACATCTGATGCTGCTGTTCCACATACTATCTCTTCTGGAAACCAAAGCAGTGAACACGTTTTGGAAAGTTCAAACATGTATTTGATATTTGATCTGGTGTAAGGAGTGAATCATTTTAGCAAGAATAGCAACTCCTGCAATATAGCTCTATTAATACACACTGCTTAACCCAAAAACATAACATTCAACCTTTGATTTAAACAATGTTTTGCTAAATAAAATAAACTTCAGGTTGCAAAAAATAATACACTTATAATTCATACTTCTCAGACACATGTGATAGTTATATAGTTGAAGTGGTACTCTGCTCTTATCCATTATCAATTGAAAAAAAAAAAAAGCTAGATGCACATCCTTTACAGGATGTTGCAATTAACCCCCAATATTTATTGGCTGGTTGTAAATTACTAAGCAATTTTACATTCAGTAATTTACCATTGCTGACCAAGGGGTTAACGACATTGTTCGTAATCCCGTATATCCACGTGGGGAAAACAGCAGCTGTGAGAATCAGCAATGGTTCATGCTGCATTGATAACTTACGGGGGTATGTGAGCCAGTCGTTCAGAAAGCAATGGCAAACTACTGAACATAAAACTTGCCTAGTACATCAACAGCAGCTGAAAAATGCTGGTGTTGACTGCAACGTCCTGTGAGGGATATGCAACATAAAAAAAAAAAAAAATTGCCACTGCTCTCTGATCGGCTGACAGCTCATACCATGGACATAAATGCAAAGCTCTGCTTCTAAAAAGCCTACAGCTGATTCTGAACCCTAGATTCGGTATGTCAGGCAATTGTGAAACTGTGTTTGACTGTCCCCTAAACCACAGATGCTGGTTATTTATGGTTAAACTTAATACAAAGGCAGGTCCAACTAAGCAATCCTATGTTAACTTTTAAATTCAACTAATGTTAATTATCTTACCCCTGTTGCCACTCCGCCAGTAAGATCAGTACACTTGAACCCGGGACATGAGAGTGGTCAAAGCACTACAAAGCAGTGTTCATCGATTCTATGAAATATCAAAGTCCAACCTCGGCAGTCAAATGACAGTAAAAGTCACTAACAATGGTCAAAGACGTCTTGCAATGGCTGTGCTCCACAGCAGGGATAAGGGAAGGGAAGGGGAACCCAAGCCCACAATTAAACCAACTCAAAGAAAGAGCCAGCTTCTTCTAGGTGCGTACAGGAGTGTGGCCCCTTCAGCTGTGAATGGGGTGCAAAGAGGACAACATAGTGGCGATGGTTTCTATTGCTGCATAAGGAACTGCTGCTGTGGAGGCGGACGGGAAAGGAGCTGGCTTCCTGAGGTACATAAAATATGTTGTGATAACTGTGGCAAGTCATGATGCACATGGTGCACGAAGTTTGCCTCCCTGAGGGAAGGATGGCTTGTGGGCAGGTACACAGTGTATTTGTGAGATAAGTGCAGAAAACAATAAAAATGTCTCAAAACTGGAAAGCAGAGTGTGAACGCATTACAGGAGAAAGATATCCATAGTCATCATCCAGGTGGGTCTGCCCCCTAGAGAGTGTAAGGAGGCAAAGGAGCTGAAACATTCATGAAGCTGGATCCTTCTGATAAACAGAAGCCTTCTGTCATGCTTGCACTACAGCAGAGATTTTGTCAATAGATTCAAATAACCAGTCATGTGTTAGCCAACATCAGCTAACTATCCTAAGTAGTCTACAGACTCATACTAACCAATTCAGCATCATCTATGATTGATTGATTGATTGATTGACTGATTTACGAACCGACATCACAGTATTTGGGGCATTCCCATAAGAGCTCCGTCCCCAACCCCAGCAGCCAGCGAAGAGTTCCAACACCAATAGTACCAGTAGCAATCTGATTATATATCTGTCTCACCTTTCCTCTGAGCGTCGATTGTCGGCCAGATCCCCTCGTCACTCCTCGCTGTCTCATTCTTGCCAGACCATGGTAATCCATTTGCTCCTCCTAGGTGTACACGTGCTCCCACAAGGCCGCAACGACATCTGCCTTGTCATGCATCAATACTCCACCAAGTTTTGCAGAGCCAGCCAATCTGTCTACCTGTTCAGTCCCCAGCACACCGGCATGCCCCAGAGAAAAGATCCAGGCGATGTTTGCCACCTGTGACCTCCGAAGCGAAGCAAGCCACTCTGCCCGAAGCTTGTCTGTCCTCACCTTCCTCAGCATGCTTTCTGAGTCAGTTGCAATCACAATGTGTGTGTGTATCGTATTCTCCATCTAGTGGAAAGCTGCACTGACCGCCTCCATCTCCATTCTTAAGCTAGATGTTGTGGTATCATATGCCAGGCTCTCCTGCACCAAACGTCAACCATTAGCTTTTGCTAAGAACCCCCAAGCACTTCTCCTACCTCTCAACACCGACCCATCTATGTACATAATCACATCACCCGAGCGAGCATTATCCTGAATTAGCTGCTGGATTTTCCACTTCCGTGGCTCCTGCTGGCCGCTTCCTGCTCAATGTGATTATAACTCTGCACAAGTCTGACTGCTCCGCTGGCACTCTGACCCACTCCTCTCCTCGCCTAATGTTCTCCAAGAGGCACACCTGTCTGATCGTATCCTCCGCTTGAGCCATCCATGATTTCCCTCTTATCAGTCGCCGACCCTTAATGACGTCCAGCGCCTCATGCAACAGGTGATCTGTGTCTGCAGCTACTCCGAGATATGCCTTCGCCTGCATCACCTTGAGCCTTCCAGCAACAGTCGGCAGACCAAGGATGTAATGCATACACACTACTGGGGTGTCTCTGGTGCATCATCTATGAATTCATAAAGCTTCAAATAACCAACCCTACTAAAGTCTATAGACACACACAGCTTCGACTGACCAATCCCTGCATGAGTCTACATAAATACAGCTAGAACTAACCAACCCTGTATAAATTCCTAGACACACGCAACCCCCAACTCACACAATCAATAAAATCCCCACAGAAGTCAAGACAGGCAAGATTGATCACTCTACCACTAAAAATTAACCACCCGCTCTCCCCTTCACCTTTCATTAAAAATTTTAAAATGAAGAAAAGATATAAATTAAAACCAATACAAGAATACCAATATACAGAACACAGCACATTGTCAACAAACAAAAACATGTATGAGGGTAAGTTAATAAGTAAGTCACAAATGGCTGTAGCAAAATAAGTAAATATGATAACAACCTGAAACCAGTTTATTTTTATACATACATTGTCCCTTTATTTCTCAACATAATTTCCACCAACATTGATGAATTTATCCCATCATTTTATCAGTCCTCCCAAACCGGCTGCATAGAACTGCGTGCTCTGTTTTCTAAACCACGTTTTCACTTTACATTCAACTTCGGCATCACTCGCGAAATGTCTACTACTAAGGTGGGTTTTCAGTGGACTTAGCCCTAGCGATTTCCCGTAGAACGGTGCATAGCTGGGTAGAAAAATTACAAGGGCGAGTCAATAAATAAGTCACACAATTCTGAGGGATGGCAGGTAAATGAAAACATAACATGCAGTTCTATGCAGCCAGTTTGGGAGGACTGATAAAACGATGGGATAAGTGCATCAATGTTAGTGGAAATTATGTTGAAAAATGCAGGGCCAATGTATGTATAAAAATAAATGGTTTCAAGTTGTTATCATGTTTAGTTATTTTTCTACAGCCATTTGTGACTTACTTATTAACTTACCCTCGTATATGCACTGATCTTGTTAACAGGCAATTATGTGCATGTATGTGTGCTCTCACACATGTCCACACGCCGTGTGCAAACACACACACATACATATTTTGAAAGTGAATTTGTGAACATAATTCCAAGCCCACAAATGTCTCCATATCACACAATGAAACAATTCAATAACAAATGAATAGCAGAAAGCTTAAGATCTTGCAAAGCAATATATATATATATATATATATATATATATATATATATATATATATATATATATATATATATATATATATATATATATATATTTCACTCTGTCACACTCTTTCTCTTCTTGCTCTCTTCTCCGACACACATAAACACAAACTAGGACATAAATCACAATGCTGTTGCTTCTGGTGGCTTCCTGTTCTCCTGGCTTGTTGCATGATGAATGTAGTTGACCAGACGCTGCCCAACCAAGTACCTGCGAAAGAAAGAGGAGTTGAGTTGAGTTGAGCTGAGTAGAGTCAAGAACCGACATCACAGCACTCAGGACATTCCCACGCATGCCCCGTCCTAATCTACAACAGCCAGCGAAGAGTCCCAATAGTAATGGTACCAGCAGTCTGATTGTATGTCTGTCTCTCCTTTCCTGGGAGTAATAAGACAGGGGGAAATAACATCTGACTGGCATCACCAGAGTACAAGTAGAAATAGATAAAGAATCCAGGCATACCGAGAATATGGTGCCTGGCCTCATATTTCCTTGATCAAGTGGATGTGCACAAGAGGAAGACAACACTATATGTGGGTAGACCCAGATGTGGACTGGATGAAGTCTAATTAAGGGTAAAGTGAAATGGAGGATTAAAGTATTGGGGACTCGTTGCAGCTGACCATCAACGTGAAGACTATACTGTATAATGATAATAAGAAGGTGGTCGGTTATTTCCAGCATGTGAAAGCAATGACTTTACTGAGGCACTTGTTGGGAGGTTCACATGATTGAAATGGCACTGAAGCAAAGGGGTTACAAATGCAATTCGCTATCCCACATTGAAAACACAGCTGCAGGAGATTCAGAAGCAGAGGCCGCTCTATGCTGGATTTGATATCAAGATAGAAGAGTCAGTCATTCAGAAAGCAATGTAATGGCAAACTACTGAGCAGAAACATGCCAAGAAATAATAAACACCCAAAAAATGCTGCAGTTGATTGCGATGTCCTGTACAGGATATGCATCAAACTTTAAAATAGCAACTGAGGTAACTTATTTGTAGTTGGAAAATGAAACTAAAGCTGCTAAGTCTATTGACTGTCCAGTAAAAAAGACAAATAAAAGTAACTTCTTTTAATCTCATGAACATTTGTCAACATTTTAGTGTAACAGCAAAGGAAAGAAACCTTTACAAAATAGATATAATCTAAATAGTGAAACAGCTCTTAAATAAGGAATTCCCTTCTTTTAAAATGATAACAATGTTTCATACATTCTATAATGGCAAGGAAAAGAGAAATTGAACAAAGTTTATTCTGTAATGCAATAAAAATTTGTCAACATTAAGGAAATGATAAACATCAGATTTTATATTACCAAGAACATCTGTACAGAAGGAAATGTCTTGTGTTTAACATCATCAAGACCTGTAGCTTTTACATCGTGACTAATAAAGGAAACAGGAAGAAACTTCTATTTCTTAATATCATCTCAACTTTAGAGGTCAGCATGGCAGAATGGATCATCCTTAACATCCAGTGTGCTGAAGCCAAGGTAACAGGTTCAACCTCTACACTGGTCAATTTGACTACAATGTTGACTTATCCTTGACTTGGGGACATAAATTACATATACCCCAGAAGTCACGAGTGGGTTTGCCTGATGATGAGGGACACTTTATATGGAAAGCTAATCCACATGCAAAAAGCAGTCCATGCACTAGAAGTAGTAGCACGTGTACAGATTATGCTTGAGTTCAAAGCGTGCGGGGGAAAAAAATCTACATTTTAAACAATCTAGGTCGAGCATGGAGGGATGATGTCAAATTAGTTTACAAGTTAATATCATCAGAAGATGTCACTATTCTAGCTAAGCATGGAAGGAAAGCCTTTATTTTCATCTTTGCAATGCTGCAAAGTATACAAACTGCTGCTTCTCTGCAAATCTCCCCAACCTAGGCCACAATCCTCTTCAGTCCATATGTGCTGTGCTGAACCATGACCTAGTGACACCCTAATGACTCTCCACAGATGTGAAGTTCCAGTACTGATATTGCACACCCCACTGGAATCTGAGCTTGGAGAGGGCAAGGCGAGCTGCGTAACAGTCCTATGGAGATGGTGCTTTGGTACCGGGTCGGGATTAAAGTCTATATACTTGTATATATCCATATGACCCCAACAGATAAGGTTTTTCAGGACATGATCTGAATGCCAACTAAACATGGGTTCACACTCAGTCTTCTAGATGATTCACAAACAACAAGATAATCTGTCAATGCCTGCCTACATGTCAAAATATTCTTAATACTTTGTAAATTGTTCTGTCATGAATCACTATTTATGTTAACTTGTATGCCAGTGAATCGGCAGTAAATGCTGCTTTTGACAAACAATAATTCCTCTTCCCTTTCTGTGTACATGTTCAGTTTGTAATATAATTGTAATTCAGAAAAAGAGGAATAAGAAGAAGAGAAAGAGGAAGAAAGAGACAAAGTGAGAGAGAGAGAGAGAGAGAGAGAGAGAGAGAGAGAGAGAGAGAGAGAGAGAGAGAGAGAGAGAGAGAGAGAGAGAGAGAGAGAGACAGAGAGAGACAGACAGACAGACAGACAGAGACAGAGAGGTGGGGGAGGGAAGAAAGTAGAATGTGTGAGTATGTTTTGCAAGGTTGGACACACACAGCAAACAACAATTAAAAGACACAATCACAACAACAAAGTTTAATTGCAATCGTTAATAATCCTCACCATACACTAAATCTATACCAACTATGGATACCAAGACAAAACAAAATATGTAGCAAAGAGATAAAAGATAAAACAAGAGTAACACAACTTACTTGTCATCTTTAATGTGGTTGTAGAGCCGGCGGAACTGCCTGATCTGAAACATCAGCATGGCTGAGCAAATGATGACCGTCAGCACAAACGGGTATATCCGCCTCACCACCAGCGTCTCGGTCTCCAAGCTAACGCCTGCAGCAACCAGCATGAAACAATGGATGACTACATCAGCATTTTAGGATTCAGAAATAACCATGAACAAAAGATATTAAAACTATGGGTATCATGAATGCTTGCCTGCCAGCTCAGTGGCCATGGGTTTGATCCACACTGGAGCAGATACACAATGAAAGAAATGGATTTCGATGCCCAGGTCAACCTGGCCTAAAATGGGGACCAGGGTAGGTCGTGAGAAGTGAAGGTGGCCCTTGTGATACTGATCACATCACCCACCAAGTGCTGATAGGTCTATAAACAATGTGGGTCTAGCACTGTATGTCAAGTACGCCTGAAGGTGTGTACAGGTGTACTTTACATACGAGGGTGAGTCAATAAGTAAGTCACACAGTTCTGTGGGATGGCAGGTAAATGTAGTTGGTGCTTTCTACGGGTGTCATTAGGTGGCAGCAACATCGAACTTTATATTCCCGTTCGTCAGGTGGCACTAGGTGTCCCATGTGTAAGTGCAGCGCATAAACAAAATGGCGAAATTACTTACTTACGGAGTGTACAACCAAAGTGCCAGTGCTGTTGTGTGTTTTTTGTGGGCAAAAGGACTGCCTGCAAAGGACATTCATAAGGAAATGCTTCCTGTTTAAGCTGACAAATGTTTGTCCCGTAAAGTGGTGCATAGCTGGGCAGACAAATTTTCTCAAGACGCAAAAGACGCCGAAGTTTAATGTGAAGTGAAAATGTGGTTTAGAAAACAGAGCACGCAGTTCTATGCAGCCAGTTTGGGAGGGCTGATAAAATGATGGGATAAGAGCATCAATGTTGGTGGAAATTATGTTGAGAAATAAAGGGACAATGTAAGTATAAAAATAAACCGGTTTCAAGTTATTATATTTAGTTATTTTTCTACAGCCATTTGTGACTTACTTATTGACTTTCCCTCGTACTATCATACAGGCCTCATGGTGGTTTGTGTTGCTGGCTTGCCAAGACAAGGGTCTAGGTTCAATCCCCCAGAGAGAGGCAGGATGGCTTGTTCTGACCAGTATGGCTCTGAACTCAAACCGGCCTTATAAACATGGATACAAGACTATTTTCTGTGAACTGTTTGGGAAGGAAAGGGAACAAGGTAGGGAACCCCTCCACATTATGTCCTGGCCTAGAATATGTGAAGATCCAACTCTTCACAGCCCATATGGAACTGCTTCCACTATCATACAATTCTCTTCTAACATATTCAATAGTTTAGTTGCATATCTTTAATAGGATGTCACAGTCAAACTCAGCAATTTTTTACTGTTAGTGATTTCTTGGCAAGTTTACGTTCAGTAGTTTGCCATTGCTTTCTTATTGGCTGGCACTCATACCATTGTATGAAAACCAACACAAGGCGACCTGCTGCCAAACTGCCCACAGCTGTGTTTCGAACACGGTATGCGGGATTACAAATTACACCTGTAACCTCTTCGCTATAGAGCCCTTCAATAGTATTGGGGGTTAAAAAAAAGCAGATGCGTCTGGAGCAGATTAAAATACTTAGTATAATGTGCTACTTGAGGAGTTTGGATTTCAGATATGCTCACCATAAGCCGTAGGTGTCAATCCCTGGTAAGACAAAGGATTTGTTTATCTATTGGAGGTGAAATAATTGTACAGTGTTATGATTGGATAAGGCTCCACAATGCTTTATGTACATATGTCATGACAAGTGTATTGGAGGACTGATGCGAAGCACTTTCTTGAACAAGTAACTTCACCATAAATCTGGCTTTGTGACCACCTGTACTGTTTACTGTGATGTCTTTGTGTGGTTTCCCCCATCTTACACAACAATATGTGACAAATTCACTCACTGGCACATGCCGTCTTGACAAACAATAATTTGTAAAATGGAGTTATAACTCTCCATAGCCTGGGCTAAATTTAGAGACCATGAGTTGCTCACGCAGCATGATCCCTCTCTCAGCCTGTCTAGTTTACTCCAGAGGAAAGGTAACACCTCTACATCTGGAACAAGACGAGCTGCAAAAGCTGCTGAATCAGCAAAGCAATGCTCAAACTGTCCGCCTGTTGGAGCTTCCATCCTAGACCAGTTTCCAGCCAACGCTTAGGGCCTGGTCTGCCTTGTCATGACATTTAGTCTTTAGGGTGCATTTCCCCGCACTAGGGTAAGGCATGCACACTCCCAATTGCACTCCTCTGCCCGAAGCCAAAGGCACAATGTGGGGTGTCGGGTTTGGTGAGCGCCACCCAACTTTCGGCGCTAAAAGAAAGCAGGTAGTACTGTCTACTGTCATATGGTAGCTGAGTCATATCTGACTAAGATCTGACAAATTACATGTTAAAAAAAATTATATTATGGCTTCAAAAACGGATTAGTACACTCATATACCAAAACAATGACCCTCAGTTAAATCCTCAGTAGTGGCAGGGGTGATTTTTATTTAATGACACCTTTGCTCTGGGACAATACATCTTTATAGTATAGCTGCCAGATTACGGGGTATGAATATTTAGGATTGCAACAAAACAAACACATACAGAAGTCTTAGAGAAGCTGGAAACAAAAAGAGAGGTGATGGATGTAATACAAAAGCCCAATTCTTATAGAAAACATCACCATCATGTAACTGGTTCTTAGCAGAATGTCAGAGTTTTTTCAATCCATTGCCAGTTCTGCCTCATAAATCTCATGCCCAAGGTGCTTGCAATGTTCTGTGTTAATTTCTGCACTGGCCAACCCTTGCCTTGTCTTCCAGAAACCGTTGCTTCCATCACTGCTTTTTCCAAGCCACTGTATGTTTAATATGACCAAGGTATTTCAGTTACTGAGGCGTTGCTGTTTAAAAGCCAGTTTTCTTTGATATTCAGATCAAGTAGATAAGTAACACCCTGGTGGGAAAATTTGAAGGCATGAGGGCAGGAAGTAGACAATGTTACAAGTGGAAAGATAATATCAAGAGATGGATGAGCAGCAGTCTGTCAGAGAGTACAACCACACAGCAGGAGACCAAGAAGGCTGGAGATCTATTGCAGCCAATCTTCATTGTGGAGATTTTGACTGATAAGCAGCCTGCATACTATTTACCATATTACATTACTTGTGCCAGTTATTCATGGAAAATAGAAGCCCAACACCGTAAAGAGAAAGATGACACCTAAATGTGACATAACAATAGAAGGGGAAATGCTTCACCTAATTGACAAATTTAAATACCTAGGGACAAAATGACATCAGATGGAAGATGTATGACAGGGATTAAGAACACAATAGGTCAAGCAAAAGCTACATTCCAGAAAATGAAAAGATCTTATGCAATAAGTCACTATCACAGATAGACATATCATGATGATGACAAACACTACATTCTGAGTATGTCTTACGGCCTGTCCAAGGACATTTCAGAATGTTTTTTAATCATACTGTGACACTAAACTGAATATATGACAAATAATCTAATTCATTGCAAGTCAGTCATACAGAAACTTGCAAAGACAGCGACCACAGACTCAAGATGAAAGCATTGAAATCTATACTCACCAAATGCAGGAACAATACTATGAGCTATGACATAAGGAACAGCCAGAGCCAGGCCCAGGCATGTGGACACAGGCATACAGATGTGGGTCATGATCACACGCATGTTGAGGTTTCGCATGCCGTCATTGTACACCTGTAATGTAAAACACATTATATTAATCCTTTCTTGGTTTTAAGGATGAACTCTTCTTCTTCTTCTCTGTCCGGAATGTATTTTTTGGGGGGACGGGGAATCTAACTGCGTTGTGCCGATGGACAGAGGGAATAGCAGAGTCCATGGGAATCTCTACACATGAAGCCCATAAACGGGCACTCTCCCACTGTTTATATTTCACCTCGATACCACAAGGTACAAGAGGATAAGATGAGATGAGATGAAATGAGTGCAACTGGAGTTGACCCATCTACATAAATTGGCACCAGGGATCTCTCTCTGAAGTTTAAAAAAAAAATAACAGAAAAAAGAGAGTTGTTCACCATACCTCACAATGTCATGACTTAATGGAAGCCTATAATTTCACTTCCCTATGACAGTATATGGGGGTTTTCGTGGTCAAGTAGTAAAGATTTCTGTCTTGTGCTCTGAAAGTTATGGGTAACCGATTCGGCGTCAAACCAATTGGTGAACTAGGGTATGTCTACCCAGCATGTAAAGACAGGATTAGGCAGACTGCGCTGAAGAAATCATTGATGATTTAATGGGCAAGACGGCGTTTACCTGCAAAGCGTTGTGGAACGTAATGAGCATGGCAAGACACGTAGAGCGCCCTGGTCATCCACTGCACCTGTACTTGTCTCCAGTCATCTTGACTTGTCTTGCCACTGGATTCAGATGGACTCAGCGAGAGAGTGTGGTCGACAATTTCTTCCTCACTTTAATCCAATTCATTGCGCAAGTCATTCTTCATCCAACTTCAACCCCACTGGATGAAATGAATGGGCATCTTCATTCTTGATGGACAAACAATGTGACCATGTTGTTCAGACCACAAGTGCAATTTTTCTGAAGACCCCTGGGGATCACTGCTGGAGCTACAAAGTTTGTGCTTTGTAGGATGCCCTTGGCGGGCAGCTTGCCTTTCTATAAAGAAAGACTGAGGCCAAATTGGGTAAAACCTGGTGCAATGAAGTTGATCCTCTCACCTTTAACTTTTATAGCAGTATCAGGCATGTGAGTACCTCTCTCTTTACTCAAGACCAGCAATTATGTGATTAACTTTCCCTTTACTCAAATCCAGCAATCACATGATGATCTATTCCTTTACTTAATACCAAAATCATGTGATTACCCTTCCTTGTACGCAATACCAGCAACAAATCCCATTTATGATAATCATTCTATAATAGAGTCAGTGAAACCTGATCAACTACTGGTAAGACCACGCAATCAAAAATGGATCTTGATACAGAGAAAGTGACAGACAGACAACATCAAGAGCACTCTAAAAATAAAGACATGATCCAATCAGGGCAACACACTTGGCCTTGGAACATCAAGAATACTCTATACATACACAGACATGATCCAACCAGGGCAACATGTCAGGCCTTGGAACATCAATAATACTCTATACATACACAGACATGATCCAACCAGGGCAACACGTCTGGCCTTGGAACATCAAGAATACTCTATACATACACAGACATGATCCAACCAGGGCAACATGTCAGGCCTTGGAACATCAATAATACTCTATACATACACAGACATGATCCAACCAGGGCAACACGTCTGGCCTTGGAACATCAAGAATTCTTTATACATACACAGACATGATCCAACCAGGGCAACATGTCTGGCCTTGGAACATCAATAATACTCTATACATACACAGACATGATCCAACCAGGGCAACACGTCTGGCCTTGGAACATCAAGAATTCTCTATACATACACAGACATGATCCAACCAGGGCAACACATCTGGCCTTGGAACATCAAGAATACTCTATACATACACAGACATGATCCAACCAGGGCAACATGTCTGGCCTTGGAACATCAAGAATTCTCTACACATACACAGACATGATCCGGCCAGGGCAACACATGTGGCCTTGGAACATCAAGAATACTCTATACATACACAGACATGATCCAACCAAGGCAACACATCTGGCCTTGGAACATCAAGAATACTCTATACATACACAGACATGATCCAACCAAGGCAACACATCTGGCTCTGGAATATCAAGAATACTCTATGCATACACAGACATGATCCAACCAGGGCAACACATCTGGCCTTGGAACATAAGCTTAGGCTCCCCACAAACCAACTGCAAGTGTGGATTAGGGAAATAGACATCATTCACCTTGTACTGGACAACAGACAATAAACAGAATAAGCAAGGACCAGTTTTCATACAGCTAAGGCTGACTGATATTGTTTTTGGTCTTTGCTTTCTATGATTGGAGTTAAAAAATTAAGCAGCGGTTATGGGAAACAGAACATATGTTTGTTGAGATAAAATTCAAGTT
Organism: Cepaea hortensis; assembly: GCA_963921405.1. Classification (NCBI taxonomy): domain Eukaryota; kingdom Metazoa; phylum Mollusca; class Gastropoda; order Stylommatophora; family Helicidae; genus Cepaea; species Cepaea hortensis. Next base: position 41,438,846 of record OY992889.1, read on the forward strand.
CCAGGTGCTCAAACATAAATTCTGAGGACACCTAACAAATTAAGGAAATTAAACACAAATTCTGTAAAATCAAATATAGGTTCGAAGAGATTAATAACAAGGAAATCTAACATAGGTTCTGCAAGAGCTAAAATGATATAGAAGACAAGATCTTGGAGATGCAGTAAACTGTACCATGATACAAAATAAGTCCTGGGAGGTTAAACACAATGGATGGAAAAGCAATGTTAAGTTCTAGGAAATGAAACATAAATTCCGGGACATTAAAAACTGGGTTCACTCACCCGTTCAATGGCTCTTTTGAGCCACCACTGAGGACCCATCATGATGACAGCTGTTAAAATTTTCATGTGAAGTACACCCAAGGCCCAGTCCTGGAAAATATGCAGGAAAATGGCTAGTCAAATGCTTTAGTGATGCAAATATGCAGTACCTATCATTATACATTCTGAAGACAAATAGAAAAACAGCTTAGGTAACAACAACTTACAATAGAGATGTGTATGTATTAAACAAAGTAAACAAAACACAGTAGAGAGGGCAGGAAGGGAGAGAAAATAAGAGAGAATGAACGCATGAACATAATTTATTTTCAAAGGGTTAAGAATTGGGCACACAGGCCTGAGACATTCTTACCTTCTTGTCGCTCTGCTCTCATATATTATTTTATTCATACATCACTAATGAAGAGAGAGAGAGAGAGAGAGAGAGAGAGAGAGAGAGAGAGAGAGAGAGAGAGAGAGTGAGAGAGAGAGAGAGAGAGAGAGAGAGAGAAAGAGAGAGAGAGAGAGAGAGAGAGAGACTAAGAGAGAAAGACCAAGAGAGAGATGAGACAGTGAAAGGATTGTGTGTATGTGTTCATGGGGGCCGTACTACAGAGGCTGTATTGTGTCTATCTCCATATATATGAACATAGTTGTGCACAAGGATATGTACAAGCACATGTGATGTTTTCCCATACCTGCCATGGGAAAAATATGGGAGACTGGTCCAATGGAACCCGCATGGGTGCCACAATAATGACATCAAACAGCAGTCCTAGTAACAACGGGATCACCATCAACAGAACAATAGCCATCACGAGTGACTTGATTATCTGAAATACACATTGGCAACAAACAAATGAAATCTAAACCCATACTTGTTTTTGAAATATAAACTACTCTTCTGCACAATTCTAGAGTTTCTAGTCCATTTCCCTAACTGCTTGTTCATTATCCATGCCGGGCATGATACAGTCATTTTCAGCGCACACTTTTTTAGCTCTGTATTGTAAGGACCAAAACTGCCCATTCTGTATCTCAGCAGAAGCAAAAACTGCCTGTTCTGCTACAAAGTGGGAGTCAAAACTGTTTATCCTGCTGACATAGTGGGAGTCGAAACAGTTTATTCTATGGTTATGTCGCCATGCTACTGAGTTAAGTGTGTGCGACACTGTGAGCTGTGAATTTCGTTTGGAGTGCTTTTATATCTGACCGAAGTTGTCTTTAGTGTGAACTGCATGTTCAGAAAAATGGCGGCCGGCCGGTTGCTGAACTAACTGTGATGCCTTATGCAGTAATGTATGGCTGCTGGTTTTCTAGTGACGGCCGCTTCCATCGACGATGAACTGTATTTTTTTGTGGCGGACTTTTGTGTTGTCATTCTGCATAGTATACCTGTGTGGGCTGTTGGTTTGTCGAGACTCATGTCTGTTCCACTTTTCACATAGGGCAGTGAGGAGCATTTCATATTTTATGTGATATACACTGGCACAGGAAAAGAGCATTATGGGGCGACCCTTTGTCGTGAAGTTGGAACAGCAAGTAACTAACTAACAGTTTATTCTGCTTACATAGTGGGAGTGAAACAATTTATTCTACTTCATATTAGATGCACAAACTATCATTCTGTTTCACAGTGGAAATCAAAACTGTCATTCTGTTTGACAGTGAAAGTCAAATCTGTCATTCTGTTTCATAGTGGAAGTCAAATCTGTCACACTGTTTCACAATCAAGTCTAAAACTGTCATCCTGCTTCACTGTCGATGCTAAAACTGTCATTCTGCTTCACAGTCAATACTACAACTGTCATTCTGCTTCACAGTGGAAGCAAAACTGTCTAGCTGCTTCACAGCAGAAGTCAAAACTGTCTATTCTGCTTAAATACACTACTTTGTTTACAGACAGAAACACCAGAGAAGCATTAATACACCAGAAACTACTTACCAACAGTCCCCATAACCGCAGTTTTGCCTTGATAATTGCCCAGCCTTGCAGGTACCAGCCAGCAATGACAGTGGACACTCGCAGACACAGCCAGCAGATGTACAGACCACAGCCGGCAGTGTACAGCTCATGGATCTTGGTGTCTCCCACCCATAACCACATCAACTGTCTCCCAATGAAAACTGCAATTTGTATAACACATGTATTTGAGGGGTCATCACATAAAAACCGTAAACTTTTTTTTGGGGGGGGGGGGGGGGGGGGGGGGGGAAAATATATTCTGAAAAAAATAAAGAACAAATGTATCATGTTTCGACGTAGTCACCACTGTGTTCAATGCAAGTCCTCCAGCACAGATAAAGTGCTTGGGTTCCTGTAGAAAAATTTACTCTGTGGTCACTACTCAGTGTGTTTGACCCGGTCGTGAAGCCTGTCACGGATGTCACACTGTTTTGAAACTTCCTACTCCACACTTGCTGGGCTGACAAGCATGCATCATCATACGAGATCTTCATTCGCCTGTTAATGTCTATAGGTTTCACCCCTTCACTGATACAAAAAAAAGGATAACAAAACGTTGCTCCTCTTTTGTGCATGTCAAAAGTGGGGTGGCCATCTTTAAACTGTCCTTATGACATCACTATATTCATCGGCACCATGATGTCATGTGCTGAGCACTCTTGACATCCTTAACAACAATACTCACAAATCACAAGTTAATGGTTACTGTAATTTATAGCACATTTAAGGTTTTCATTTGAAGCCCCTTTGTACATATAAACCTACTTGATATTACAGAGATAGTATGTTCCAACCCACTGTAACAAGAGCCCAAGATGGGGTACAGAAGTGTAACACTGTAACTATCACGTATGTCAACAGATATAAAAAAAAAACATTCGCCTCAATGGAAATTTGAACTCATTGCCACCAGGGTTGCAATCTAAACACTATGTTGCTGCGGCTCCCCTCCTTGTAGTAAACAACAAAAAATATCAATGAATAAAATATATTAACAAAGAAATAATAATGTAAGAAATCAGATTGCTAAAGAAATTTGAGGAAAAACACAACACTACACCAAATAAAGACAAACCATATCCAAAAACAAGTATTAAAAAAACTAAAAGCCTGTAAATCAACAATTAAAAAGAAATAATATATTATCATTATCATCATCACGTGCCTCACTGACTGGCATTGGTAATCATCTATCTCCACATCTTTAATCCCCGAAAGCATGTATCAATTTGTATGCTGAAACTCTTCCAAGGCATGATAAAAGCTGTCAATAATTTTCTCTCACTGTCTTCCTCTATCTCTCTTTCCAGTTGTCAAAACATGTTCTAATGTTTATCTTCCCATGATGCAGTCAACAAATGATTGCCTCTTTCTGATATTTGTGATAAGTTTTATTTGTGTCTTAGCCTCTTTCAAAATTATTAGATTACTAATTTTGGCTGTCTTTCTAACGGGAGTCAAGGGGAAACCACATCCCTTGTTATTTATGCTTCTCTTCTCAAAATATATACAGAAAGTCCAAAGTTATTAACAACGAGCAAACTATACAAAACCTGCAATTTCTGTAAGCCAAGCACTCATTTCTAGTTTACAAATCCTACCTGGCAATACTAATGAAACTGTGCTGGCCAAAAAGAACGTCAAGCACATCATGATAAGCAGAGCAAAAATCTGAAACAAGGAAATTAAAATAAAATAACGTAATGGAGGTAATAAAGAATGGTCAGGACAGTTCTTGCACACCTTGACTTTAGCAACATTAATGGTATAAATGAAACACATCTACAATAAACATTTAAAAGTCAGATTGTATTTACTTTCCACCTTCTTTGACCCTAAATCCCCTACTGGGGCATAAAGTCCTCAACCAATTCACCTCAAGCTGTTCAATCCCTAGCTATCCTAGGAAGCTCTGCCCACGTCCTCCCCATTTTATTAATTTATGTTTCTACTTCTCTTCTCCTTGTGTTTTAGGTCTTCCTCTGTTGTGAATTTTGATTTTGATTATACCATTACCCCGACCCTGTTCAATCTCAGAAGAGAAGTTATATTAGGGTCCATCCCCAGCTCAGATGAATAATCCTGTGACCGAGTCAGCTGGCTACCTGTACTTCCCAAGACATTCTGTAGTACCCATTTCAGCCTGGGTCAACATGGAAACTCGGGTCAACATGGCAACTCGGGTCAACATGGAAACCCAGGTTAATTTTTAAAATCTGCTTTGTTGCAAATCTGAAGTGATGACCACCAGGCTGGCAGACAAGCATGCTAGCCACTGTACCTACTCTGAATGATTTACGAGGGTAGGTCAGAAAGCTATGCACCACAATTATTATCTCAGCTAATAATAAAGATAGAAGCATTAAAGTTGCACCAATTTAAGTTTATAATCTCTTGAAGGTGTATACCAAATTGCACGTCTGTAAACCAATTCTACCTGTGGCACAAAACCGTTTAAATGGGAGATAATAATGATGTATGTTGCAAGACGAGAATTGTTATAGAATGTTTTATCGCAGAGAAAGAAACTGTTAACATTCACAAACGTTTGTGTGCTGTTTATGGCACTTTTGCAGTTGATAGAAGTATAGTTAGTCGATGGGCGCAGAGAGTTTTGGTTTCTGCAAGTGGAGATGTAAAGTTGGCAACTGCTTCCCTTTCACAACAACACGTCCTTAAACAAGTTTGCAAACAAACCAAGGGAGGCAATCAATAAAATGTGGTTGAATGTATTGCCCTAGTCCAGACCTGGCACCATCTGATTTCCATCTTTTCTGTCCCCTTAAGAAATGCTATCCATGGAATAAAGTTTGAAGACAACGAGGGAGTGATTAATGCAGTGAGGAAATAGCTACGAGAACAGGACAAAATGTGGTACAGATCTGAGATACATGTTCTTGTTTCAAGATGGCGTAAAGCCATTACATTTCATGATGATTATGTTGAGAAGTAGAAATGTTTGCTGCACATGTGCAAGAACATTGTGACTAAATTTCATTTGTATTTTATTAATGGTTAAAGAGATAATAATTGGTCCATAACTTTTGACCTACCCTCATACAACTACCAAAGATCTGTAATTTGTGCATCGAGCACAAATAATCTTCAATTTCTTTCATTCTTATCCAAGGAGGACAGGCTCCTGTAACACTTCCCCAGAAACAAGAGGGAGAATATCTTTTCCATTCTCCAAACCACCAGTGAAGATTACATGCTGTCAACCAATTGTAAGGCTCAGATCAAAACTAGGGTATGTCTTACCCTTGCTGCGAAAAATGATGGTCGCTTGTAGGGCTGAAATCCAGTAGGGCCACCACCTTGAAGCATAGCTTGATGAGCAGCACCAAGTCCTTCCCCCAGGTCCTGGGCTGGTGGTGGAGGTGGTTGCCCAGCGTTGTTCTGCCTAGCATCTGGAGGATTTTGTGGTTCGCTGCCCTGCACAATGTTTGCAAGATCCTGTTTTGTGGATATACATGAAAATATTTAATACAGCCCTAAGTAAAAACAGTTTTGATTTCATATTCATTTAATACATGTCATTCTGTGTCCATTGATAATCATCACCATAATGTGCCATGCCGATAAGCTTGGGCGGTCATGATTTACCATCTTAAATGTTTACCAGCTGTGGATCAGCTCTGTGTTCTTGTCTCAACCATGCCATGTGGTCAAGCCATTCAGATATTTACTTGTCTTCCCCTTGTTCCTTTTCCCTCAATTCTGCCAGTTGTCACCAAGTTCTCGAGTTTGTTTCTTCTCATAACATGCCAAAAGATGTTGACTGTCTGAGTCTAATTTCTCCAATCAGTTTACGGTTTTCATTTGCTTCTTCAATTTGCATTGATAATATAATATATAATATAAATGTAAGATTATTTCACAACAGATACATTGTCCATGCATATGTACATGCTACTGAAAGCGACTGACAGAAACTAAAAATTGTTGCTGCTGTGATGATTCTACTGTGATTTTAACTAAGATCTTCCAAAATGATGCACTAAAAAGTGGAGTATGATAGCTACATGTATGTTTAAACTGCATGCTTTTTTATTTTATCATTAAAAATATCAATATTTATTAAAAAAAACATTTAACTAAAGACATAACAGAATATGTACCTCTCCATCCAAGGGTACATCACCAATAAGATAGGATCGAAGATCTAACAACCAAGCCATTGCCTTTGACCAGCCTTCGACCAACTTCTTCAACATGGCCCGAGTGTGCCCAGCTTCCAGGAGTGATGGCAACACAACCTGCAGCAACAGCAGCTCCAGAGACAACTCACTGACAGGAGCCTCACTGAAATAGCATTACAACATACAAACATAACTATTCCACTAGAGCAACTGTTTTCTCTGGGCACAGAGTTATTTTATCATCTTATGACTTACCCCTGTACTATTTTTTTTTTCTTTTTTTTGCGCTCACTCGCATTGATCTCAAGCATAGCCCATATACACTATTTATAATAGTGATGGACTGAATTTTGCGTGTGGGTTAGCTTTCCCTATTAACAGTGTCCCTCGCCATCAGGCGAACCCACCCTGACTTCAGAGATACTGGTAATTTACATCCCCAAGTCAAGGACGACAGGTCAACATTTTAGTCCAGCTGTCCAGTGTAGGGGTTGAATGACTAACCTCGGCATCAACACACTGGATGTTTAAGAACATGCATTCTTACCCATTTGGCCATGCGGACCTGCATGTTATCATCTTATGACTTACCCCTGTACTATAACAGACTTCTCACACACTGACTGCAACAAATTTCTCATACATCTACTGTAACAAGCTTCTCACAATCTCGTCAAACACAAACCTCACACGTCTACTGTAACATTCTTCTCACAATCTCCTTCAATAAATGTGTCACAATCTTGTAAAAGACATTCCTCACACATCTGCTAGAGTCAAATTACCTGGAGACCACCACCCTGTAGGGTAAGAATCCAGGAAACACCATCCTGATGACCCGGATAGGCAACCACAACATCAGCAGTACTGCACTCCCAAATATCACCTGTAAATATTATAGCAGATCCGAGGTCAATAAACTGTGCTATACTAATATCTCAGAAACAGTTGTAGAATAGTGATTAGCGCACATACCTCCTTGGCAATGGTCCAGCTAAACTCTGTCATCATAAAGTCAGTTATATAAAGTGCACTGTTTTGCCAAGCCTTTGGCTCAGCACTTCCAATTTAGCCAGGCATTTCAAGTAACCTTTGTTACAAACTGATTTTTTTTTAAAACTTAAAAATGCTTTTATGTAAATAACTGTAATGACAATACACCTAATCCATTAGTCATGATGCATAGTGATATATATCACTGAAAGACCACTATCAATGTGTTAGTTAACAGAGGCTTCAATTTCACAAAGCATGCCAAATTTTGTGGCTAGTGCCTGAAAAAGACTTTAAAAAAAAACTTAAATATGGAAGAGCCGATGTAAGACGGGCCTGCCTAATTTGTGACCCTTTAAAAATACATTCATTTGTTCTCTACCGTAAAGGTTATGCAGCATTAGGCTTGGAATGACTCCTCTTTATGCTATAGCAGTGACTGGTCCTCTGTGTGTGTGTGAATGTACATCTAAATCTCATCCTCAGAAATACATAGATTGTTTTATATATTCTACATGTGCATATCCATGCATTCATTCTCTCTCTAACATGAATGTGTACGTGCACACACACACATGCACCCAACCATAATGCATGCATGCACACATACATGACATGCACCATCATTTACTGACATTCTGAAGCTAGTGTAGGCCCAAACTTCTAGAAATTCAGAGCCACAGATAACTGCTCAGCCATTTTACAAATGAGTATTCATGCCACCAGCATGCATATTCACAAATTATTTTTATATTATGACCATTACTATTAAGAGAAGTGTAATTATAAGAACCTCCTAATAACATCATAACAAATAAACAAGACTTACCACAGAAGCTATAAAACGTCGAAAATGCCTCAGCACACACAAATGAATCATCTGCACAAAAGAAATAAAAACAAGATGTTATGCCGCTGTCATTTAAATATGTCACTCCCCAATACTGTACTTATTTCAAATGGATGGCATTACAAAATATAAAATTTGCAAACTTATGATCATTGAAGAGCTCTGATCAGAATGAAACAATTACTTGAAGCACTAAAAACATTTCCATATATGCTCTGTCCTCATCATCAATAGCCAGCGAAGAGTCCCAATACTAATGGCTACCATACATACATATTAAAGAAGTAAACTCCAGTAGATATGAATGTCATTCGTGTATGAGCTGGAGCTAGTCTAGTATATTAAAGTGTCATGCCTGCATATGAAAGTCCATACTGGCTGTGTGTCCATCCTACATGAATTCATCAAGTGCCATTCAGATAAGCATGGGCGGTTTTGTTTCGCCATCTCAATCAATCATCAGAATCATGGATCAGTTCAGTGTTTTTTTGTACCATGTGGCCAATCCATCCAGGTATTTACTTCCCTGCCTTTCCCTTGTTCTCTTCCCCTCGAACCTGCCAGTTTTCACCATGTTCTCCAATTTATTTCTTCTCATAACGTGATCAAAAAATTTTGACTGTCGACGTCTAATTTCTCAAATCAGTTTATGATTTTCATTTGTTTCTTGTAGGACTAGGTCGTTGGTTTTTCTGTCTTGGTATTCTTTGCAATTTCCTCAGAAACCACATTTCCACAGCCATCAGATGTTTTTCAGCTTGTCTGCTCAATGTCCACGCTTCACATCCATACAAAAGTACAAGTTATATGTAGCACCACAACACACTTTTTCTCGTTGCAAATGACATCTTTTTATTGGTCAGTAAGTTTTCCATCTTGCAAAAGGCTACCTTCATCATGGTGATTCTTGTTCTAATCTCTTCAAGGCATTTCCCATCAGATGTTATGACTGTTCCGAGATAATTGTACTGATTCACTTGTTAATAATATTCCCATTTACTCGTAAATTACATTATGGTATTTCTTTTTTCCTAGTGATGACAATAATCTGTGACTTCTTACAATTTAATTCTAACCCTAGTTATTCACTGTGTGCAACAACCACATCTACTAAATGTTGCAGATCCTGCTCACTGTCTGCAATCAATACTGTATCATCTGCATATCTAATGTTGTTGATGTTACATTCCCAATGAAGATTCCTTTCACATCTTCTACATTTCTGAAAATATGTTCACTGTACAGGAAAAAAAATATCTGGAGACATTACACATCCCTGTCTCACACCTCTCTTAATTGGCTGATATTGACCTACTTCATTATCAATTCTTATGGCAGCTTGTAGTTTCCAATATATCTTGTTTACAAGTCTAAGGTCTTTCCCATCAATTAGTAGATCTACATGAATGCTACTAAAAATGAAAACTGCAAAGGAATTTGAAAGTGCAAGCATTAATTGATGACTACTACCATTACAAAGTTTAAATTAATTGCATGTCCGTTACAAGAAGTCAAAATCAAGCCAGCATTTATTGGTTGTTTGTGATTTTCTATGCAATTTTATGTTCATGTAGTTTGCCATTGCTTTATGAATGGCTAACGCTTATACCATATTGAAAATAATCATCATCACCTTCCACTTTTGCTGTCAAGCGAGGAATAGTTGATCATCAATCTCTTTTCCTAACGGGCGCCTCCTTGCTCTCATACCAGATCTTCTTTGAGATGACTGAACCATTTGATCTTCTGCCTGTTAATATTTAACACACTGTTGATTCCACTGTCTGTCTGATAATATCATTTCTTACTCAGTCTCAGACAGTTAAAGCTTCCAGCTCTTCTCAAGCATCTCGCAGGTGTTGATTTTACGTAAGTGTGATTTGGATAATGCTGAATGTGAAAATAATGCAGACCACCTATTATTTAGAAATATCCCGAAAAACATGAAAATGTGCATACCTCTTGAATTGGGTTAAACTCTGGGTCATTTAGATTTCTCAAAAACCATAAGACCCCAGGTCTAAGAACTTCCCTTGTCAGGAGGATGAAGGACGCAAAGTAAAAGACGTAGACCATGCCAACAAGCCAATGAATAAACATGGAGGTGCCAGGCGAAGACAGGAAACTGGACTCTCTGTCTTTCAGTGTAGCATCAAACATGGACTGAAAACAAGATATGTGTGCAAATAATCACAAATGTTCTGAGTTCAAGCAAGATTCTAAAAGCTCCAAAGCATATCACGTGTATTCTGTGGATTTATATAACATTCATCTATCCATCCATCAATTGCCCCGCCGGTAAGCGTGGATGGTCATGTCTCACCTTTTCACTTGATCACCAGAGTCTTGGATCAGTTCAGTGTTCTTGTCTCGACCATGCCATGTGGTCAAGCCATCCAGGTATTTATTTCTCTGTCTTCTCCTTGATCTTGCCAGTTGTCACTGAGTTCTCCAATTTATTTCTTCTCATAACATGTTCAAAAAATGTTGACTGTCTACGTCTAATTTCTCTAGTCAGTTTACAATTTTAATTTTTTCTTGTAGGACTTGGTCATTGGTTTTTCTGCCTGTCCATGGTATTCTTTGCATTCTCCTCAGAAACCACATTTCCACAACTATTACATGTTTTTCACCTTGCCTGCTCATTGTCCACACTTCACTTCCATACAAAAGTACAGGCTCCATGTAGCATCTCAACACTTTCTCACCTTTTTATTGGTCAGTATGTTTTTCAGCTTGCAAAAGGCTACTTTCGCCATGGCGATTCTTGTTCTAATCTCTTCAAGGCATCTCCCATCAGATGTTTTGACTGTTCTGAGATAATTGCACGAATTCACTTGCTTAAGAATATTCCCATTTACTTATATATTAAATTGCGGTATGTCGTTCTTCCTAGTGATGGCCATAATCTTTGTCTTTTTACAATTTAATTCTAACCCAAGTTGTTCACTGTGTGCAACAACCGCATCTACTAAATGTTGCAGATCCTGCTCGTCTCCACACAACAATAAAACATATCTATTTAATCAGTAGATTAAATAGAAACATTCTAAGATTATGAAAGTGATTGTGACAGTTAATTGAAGTTTTACTGTTTTCTGTTTCTGAGGCATGATGCAGTATATGAGCCAGTCAGAAGGTCAGAGTATTCTTAGAATGTTTCTGTAATTTTCAGTTTAAAAGCCTTGATTTTCTTCTGTGATGATTGTGAAATGGTGAATTGTTCACATCCACGTGTTGCAACAGGAAGGAAGCATGTTCTCAAATTGTTCACATTTACTGCAAGAAGAAGAAGAAGAGGAGGATGGAGAAGAGAAGTAAGAAGAAGAAGAGGGATAAGAAGTGGGTGTAAAGAGAATATGAGGGGACTGTACATTCTAGTACATACCCAATGTGCTATACGGTCAATTAAATTATCCTGCCATATCTGCTGAGCAAGAAAGAACACCAACGTGTGCCCAGAATGCAAAGATATGAGTTTTATTAACACTTTTCTTGTGCTGACATGATAAAAATGGAAATGGAAAGACAAGATATCAGCACATGAAGTAATAAAAAGTGCTAAACACAAGAGCCATGAGGCTTTGTACATGAAGAATACAAATAAACTATAACAAATTCCCACACACACAAAAACATGTCTTACCAATGAGCAAATATCCAGCCACCAACCACACACGAGTGGGAATGCTCCGATCTCCATGACGACCAAGAGTTTCACTTTGACAACCACGTAACAAAGACCAAAGATTCGCTGACCCCTGTAACAAAACACACGGACAATGTTGTCAATTTAGGGGACTATCTTGATGATAACATCAAACAGAGGATGGGTGTTAGTGAATAAGAGCAGAATAGGTCAAATAAATGCTGCATTTCAGAAGAGGAAAAGCATCTTATGCAATAAATCACTGTCACTGAATATTAGAAAGAGTATAGAAATATTATATTGAAACTGTTTTGCGGTGTAGCAGTGAATGAAGAACATGGACGCATCAAAGATGTCGTACCTTGGATGGCCAGAGTAACTAACAACAATTGCCTGGAAGAGGCTAATGAAAGTAGAACAGTATATACAACTATAAGAAAGAGACAATGCTTTTTGGTCACGTAATAAGATCATGGTCAGGCGAGGGTTCGACACCTGAGTTTGTCGTCTCGCTAAGTGAGGGAAAGACCGGCCACCTATTCATCCGCGCAATCAGATCACAGAATGTGATGGCGATATCACATCACAGACCCATGGCAGAAAACTGCTTTAAGACAATTTGTGTGTGTGTGTGTGTGCGCGCGTAAGAGAGAGAAAGCAAGACAGAGACAGACAGAGAGACACACAGACACAGACATACAGACAAACTGAGCCATACAGACAGACAGACAGAGATGGACAGAGAGAGAGAGAGAGAGAGAGAGAGAGAGAGAGAGAGAGAGAGAGAGAGAGAGATACAGAGAAAGAGACAGACAGAGAGCCAGACAGACAAAACAGACAGACAGAGCCATACATACAGACAGACAGACAGACAGAGAGAGAGAGAGAGGCAGACAGACAGTGACAGAGAGAGAGAGAGAGAGAGAGAGAGAGAGAGAGAGAGAGAGAGAGAGAGAGAGAGAGAGAGAGACAGACAGACAGACAGACAGAGACAGACAGACAGAGAGAGACAGAGAGAGAGAGAGAGAGAGAGAGAGAGAGAGAGAGAGAGAGAGAGAGAGAGAGAGAGAGAGAGAGAGAGAGAGAGACAGACAGACAGACAGACAGACTGAAGTCGCAGATTATTGTCATCACTAGTCGCAGATTATTGTCATCACTAGGAAAAAAGAAATACCACAATGTAATTTACGAGTAAATGGGAATATTATTAACAAGTGAATCAGTACAAGACAGACAGACAGACAGATAGAGAAACACACACATCATCATCATGAAGCAGGCTCCTTGCAGAACATCACTCTCATCATGAAAAGTTGCTGGATTCCTTCCCAGTTCTCCCACCTCTTGAACCCGTATGCAAATGGTTTCTGCAATGCCCTGTGTCCACCTTCGTGCCACTCAATTTCTACTACTTCTTCCAGAAACCGTGCCTTCCATCAGTTTTTTTTTCCAAAGCCACAGTGACATTTAATATGATCAAAGTATTTCAGTTTCTGAGACACATTTTTGAACAACAGATAATACTCAGATTATAGGAAAGAAAGATAGCCAGGAAGACAGATTGTCACCAGGTGACTAAGCTGACGTCACATAGTTTACAGGCTCAGCTATATTTGTTTACCTCTGAGAGGTTAAACAATTCTTTGCCCTGCCAGGAATTAGAACTTTAAAACTGTGTCCCTAACCTTCCCCAGTGACATGTAGGTTAAGGTTAAGGTCATCCCAGAAATAGATATGCTGTTGGGGTGTGATGTTTTTAAAAACAAAATCCCCAAAACAAGAACCTGCAATGGGTTTGCGATGTGAAAGAACCATCACATTTTGTATACCTGAATGCACCAAGGAATAGATGGCCAGTCTTCTCGTGATTTATTGGATTAATGCAATTATCCAACCTTCATCTGACAGCATTCATCACATCAGCAGCACACCTCCTAGCGACTACACTAACAAACATACCTCCTAGCGACTACACTAACAAACATACCTCCTAGCGACTACACTAACAAACACACCTCCTAGCGACTACACTAACAAACTCGCTGTGTGAAGTAGTAGGCCTGCACATACTCTAGGTCATCTGAGATGGGGTGGCCCGTTCTTTTCCACATCTCTTTTCTTACTTAAACAATTCCTTGAAAATTCTGAAATATTTCTGGTACCTATTTTCATGAGGCTGACTTGACCCTATGGCTGTACTGGTTGGAAAAATAATCCACCCTCTGCTGGGGATTGATATCCAGACAACTGTCTTGGCAAGCAAGCACATAAACCACTATGGCTCCCATGTGACATGTAGAGGCACAACAAAAATTCTACCTCACCAGTGGATTAAATCCAAGCTTGTGCACAATCAACACAATAATCAACTCCTACAAGCAAACATTTCTGTAAATATTATTTATCTATCAGCAGTTACACCATTTACCTAACTCCCAATTCAATCTAGCTAAACAACTTAGCAAACTTAACTTCCAACACAACGTTACAGGTACTTACTTTTGCAACCTGGTCAATGAACACAACGTGTAGATAATAAGGAGAGAGACAGCAATAACCAGATATCCTGCCAGGGTTGTCAGCAATCCCTCAAAATGAGATGCCACCACCTGCCCAAAAACATGTAAACTGTAACATTTCATGTACAAAATACATATCGACATCTCTAAATTACATGATGCTTACTTCTGAAAACTGTATCAAATGTTACACAGAGTTTTCACAATAATACTAAACTATACTAGATAAGCTATCTTACTTTATATTTGTTGCATATCCTTCGCAGGATGTTGTGACCAACCCCAGGTTGATTTTGTAGGCAATTTTACAGTCAGTAGTTTGCCATTGCTTTCTGAACGAGAAGTTCACGTTAAAGTGCAACTGAATGCTAATGCAGGGAATGAATTCTCTACCTCACCATCATTGTACTGATGCAGGGAATGAACCCTCCACCTCACCATCATTGTACTGATGCAGGGAATGAACCCTCTACCTCACCATCATTGTACTGATGCAGGGAATGAACCCTCTACCTCACCATCATTGCACTAATGCAGGGAATGAACCCTCTACCTCACCATCATTGTACTGATGCAGGGAATGAACCCTCTACCTCACCATCATTGTACTGATGCAGGGAATGAACCCTCTACCTCACCATCATTGTACTGATGCAGGGAATGAACCCTCTACCTCACCATCATTGTACTGCAAGCTTTAGAGCCAGCTCCTCTTATCCTTCTGACCACATCAACACTGATATTAGACATATGGATCAAATAATAAACTAAGCAAATAGAACAAATCCTTAAAAAAATCACATGGAGAAGAGAAGTAGAGACAGTATGAATAATATAGGCTGGACATGGATTGAACTGGAAGGAATAGCTAAGTATAGGACAGCTTGAAGTGAGCTGGTTGAAGGCATATGTCCCAAAGAGAGATATGGGGTGAAAGAATAATAATAATACAACAAGTGTCAATGGTTGGGATCTGTGGGAAACTGATGCTGTTTTTATCGTGCAGAGCAGTGGTTCTCAACCTTTTTTGGCCCATGCACCCCTTCACCATATGTTCACAATGTCATTCCCCACCCCCCTTTTTTTTAAATATTTCCTCCCTATAAATCCCCCCCCCCCCCCCCCATATACAGTATATGTAAAAATGGAAGCTAAATTTAATAACACATACTAGAACAAGTCTCGACATCTACATAAAACATGATTTGCGGGTCTACTTACATTATAAAACAAATTTCAGAAGGGCGAGAAGTATAGAACTGTAAAATATGGAGGGAAAAACAATATCAAGTAATCGGTTCTTGTACTAACACACTCTTGAAATAATCTTAATTTCCCCCCTGGAAACCCTAAAAATCCCACTGGGGGGAGGGGGGGGGGGAATACCCCACCAGTTGAGAACCACTAGTGCAGAGGGCTTATCCTATGAAACCAACAAGATAATATTCTGAGACTGGAGAAAATACAATTTCCAGGATAACATGTAACCAGAAATGGAATTATGAATAATGACTTCTGAAACAACACAACCCCCCCCCCCCCCCCCCCCCCCAATAGGATACACTGGATGGCAGCAAATAGACAATAAAAATGAATTAACAAACATTTATGATATGTAAATATTGTTTTTTGTTCGCATATCCTTTACAGGACATCGCTGTCAACATCAGCATCTTTCAGCTAATTTATTGATTTCTTGGCAAGATTACGCTCAGTAGTTTGCCATTGCTTTCTGAGCAACCAGCTCAATACCCAGTAAGTTACTGACGCGGAGAGAACCGCTACCAATTCTCGTGCAATGTCACATTACTTACGAGAGTGTACGAGATTATGGAGAAAGTCGTGTAACCTCTAGACCAGAGAGACCGGCTATGTAAATATGAAATGATAAAAAAAAAAGAAAAAAGCTAATAGCAATCGATTCTAAACTTATGTGCGTAAAAAATTAATGGCAAACATGCAAAACATATAAAAATCACACAACTGTGAAAAAGAAGTAAACAGGCAAAATATTAGATCCATTTTCAGCAGCTTATTCACTGTTTCCCTCATTAGAGCTTTAAGTACATCTAGTTTCATTCATATTGTTTATTGTTCAATTTCTGGTTTCGCATTTTACACAGAAAGATCAGAGGGGAAGAGAGACGGGTGAAGACATAGATATTGCTGAGATCAATAGCAATACTCAAGTCAGGAGGCTGAGGATATGCATGATTACCAAGGCTATGCAGATTAGACTATATGAAGAAGTCTGAATAAAAACACAAAAAATGACTTGAAAACTCAATGAAAGGGAAAACACACATAGGTACAGAAAAATATTTAAACTAAACTCTTTATCAATAAATATAAAATACAAAATTTAAAACAAAATAAAAATTAAAGTATTCAACTTGGCATCTGAAAAATGATTCTATCAACACAAAAACTAGAAACAGAAATGGTGATATGGAATGATAAAAGCGTGCGTGCAAGGAATGGTGATGAATAAACACATGGGTGCAGGATAAGAAAAACAATGTGCTACAACCAGTAGTATGTATGATGTTATTCTCACTAGGTAGGATGGCTCAAACAGAAGTGGCCAACCAAAATAATTTAACAGTACGCAATTGGTTGTCTCGGTAACGGTTCTCGCAGCATTGGTAACTTACGGGGTATGTGAGCCGGTCGCTCAGAAAGCAATGGCAAACTACTGAGCGTAATCTTGCCTAGTACATCAACAGCAGCTGAAAAATGCTGATGTTGACTGCAACGTCCTGTAAGGGATATGCCCCCCCCCCCAAAAAAAAAAAAAAATTGGTTGTCTAGCATTTTTCGTGGCATCTCGCCAAATGTATACTGCAAAGTTATATATCATATAAAGTGAATATATGAATCCTATTTTGGCTGAACTACATCACACTGAGTCATTGCTACTGTTCGTATGTGGACCATATATTTAACTGCAATATGCACCTGATGAGATACAGTTAAATATGCTAGGCAACAAACTGTGACAAGCTATTGTTTATGGCTTCTTTGCTTAAATTCACCAAAAGAATACATTGTTTTGAATTTAATAGTGGTCCGACATTTAACAGTGGTCCGACATTTAACAGTGGTCTGACTTGGTCAAAAACACTGGATTCTCAAAGTTACGCAAATACCATTCAAAAGGAGAATAATGCTTGGATGTCAAGATCCTGGAGGGCCCAACACACAAAATAATATCAAGACAATAACAGAAGAAGACACATACGATGAACTGAATCCTCATGCTGTATATGTTCTGTATGTGGAGTTTCCTATTAAGTTAGCTGCATATCCTTTACAGGATGTCACAGTCAACCCAGCATTTTTTGGCTGTTTGTGATTTCTTGGCAAGTTTTGCATTTAGTAGTTTGCCATTGCTTTCTGAAAAGGCAGAGCTCGGAAAATTTTATGAAAACCAAAGCGAGGCGGTTTGCTGCCAAATCTCCACAGCTGTGTTTTGAATGCGGTATGTGGGATTACGAATTGCACCCGTAAAACCTTTGCCACAGAGCTGATTAACAAACAAACAAATAGTACAACAAAAAGGCACATGCTTGCCTACTGTGTAATTACTCACCATGTCTTCAACATTAGCACCGACTAAAGCAAAGTGGCCTATGTGGTAAGGGCAGAATGCTGGGAACACAAAAACCTTCTGTTAAAAAAACATTTTGTACAATAAATAGATCAAGACATTCTCCAGGTACATTCTGATGTAGGGATTTAATTACTAGGCCATAGTATAGGGTGGTGTAACCAGGTCCTACCCTCCCCTCCCCCTCCCAAATCACCCCCACTACTATAATGGCAGGAACATAATTAAATCACATCATTAAAGGGGAACTGAACCCTGACCCCTAAGCGAGTGAATTAACCAGTATATAACTTGCACACAGATCTAGCATACATATCTTTGTTTTTTTTTGCTCTTATCAGAGAAGACTAAACTTCCGGATCCACTACACCTGCATCAGGTGGGGGTTGGGGGAGCATTAAGTTTTTCAGTGTGTAAAAATTCATCCAACCCTCCCATGTCATGTTACCCTTTCAACATCCTTATTTGAACTGGGTCTGTTGACATCCCTATTTGAACTGGGTCTGCTGATGACGAATTAGTGGGTTCAACCCCCGCACTGGTCAGTTGGGCTAATATGTTAACTTCTCGTCCTTGACTTGGGGACATAAATTAAAAGTACCTCAGAAATCAGAGTGGGTTCAAGTGATGGCAAGGGGCAACAGTAATAGGGAAAGCTAATCCACACGCAAAATTCAGTCCATAGCACTAGAAGTAGTAGCATGCGTATGGACTATGCTTAGTTCAAAGCGAACGCAGAAAAACCAAACTGTTTTCAACACCATATTGGTGTTAATGGTCTCTGTCTGCTCTTGTTCATCTGGGGAAAGTGTATCTTACAAATGCTTTACTGGATGTTGCAATTAATCCCAGAATTTAGTGGCTACCTGTGATTTGAGTGAGCGTGAGAGTGAATGAGTGAGCGCGAGAGTGAATGAGTGAGCATGAGAGTGAATGAGTAAGCGTGAGAGTGAATGAGTGAGTGCAAGAGTGAATGAGTGAGCATGAGAGAGTGTGTGTGTGTGTGTGTGTGTGTGGGTGCATCACTATTTTTACATCACATACTTTTTATGTACACATTTTTCTCCATGTTTAACATTTTTATGAGACTGCTCATGACAATTGTCAGTGTATGTGTGTGAGTAAAGTGTGGGAGGTTGTTCATACTAGTTTCACTGCTAACTTGAGACATTTTGTATGTGCCTAGATGTGAGGAGGTGTGAGTGTGTGTGGAGGATGTGTGTGAGTGTGGGGATATGTGTGGGTGGGGATATGCGTTTGGATGGGTTGGGATGTGTGGTTTTGGTGGGTAGTGATATTTCTGAGTGTTGGTGGGATGTGTGGATGGATGTGTGTGGGTGAAAGTAGGGGTGTGGGAATGGGTGTGGGGGATGTGTATATGGGTGGAGGATATGTGTATGGGATGGATGCGGGGGATGTGTGTTTATGTGGATGGAGATGTGTGGATGGTTTGAGGAAGTATGTGTGGGTGGCGGGGTTGTGTGGGTAGGGGATTGTGTTGGGTGGATTGGGGATGCAAGGGCGGGTGGGGAGAAGTGTATGGTGTGTGGGTGTGAGATATGTGTGCGGTGTGTTGGTGCAGGATGTGTGCATGATGTGTAGGTGGAGGGTATGTTTTTGGTGGTGTGGGTGAGGATATGTGTGTGGGTGGAGGATAGTGGGTGGTGTGGGGGATGTGTGTGATGGGTGCGGGGAATGTGTGTATGGGTGGGGTATATGTGGGGGTGAGTAGGGGATGTGTGGTGGTTGGGGGAAGTATGTGGGGGTGTGTGGGTGGGAAATGTGTGCGTGGATGGGGAATGAGTGGGTGAGGGTGTGTGAGTGGCTTAGGGTTGTGTAGGTCGGAGAGGGAGTTGTATGTGTCGGGATGGGATGTGTGAGTGGGTGGAGGATGTGTGTGGGTAGAGGTATTGTGATCGTGAGATGTTTGGTTGGGGTGGGTGGGTGGGTGGGGGTGTGGGTGCGTAGTGGAGGATGTATGCGTGAGTGTGTTGGTGGACGGGTAGGGAATGCGTGTGTGGGTGGGGAGAGGTGTGTGGTGTGTTGGTTGGGGATATTGTGTGGGTGAGGTATGTGTTTTTTGTGGTGTGTGAGTGGGGGTATGTGGGGTGGATGGGTAAGGGTATCTGTGTGGGTGTGGGTGGGAATATTGTGTGGTATCTGGGTGGGGGATATGTGTGTGGTGTGTAAGTGGAGATGTGTTGGTGAGGGATATGTGTGTGTATGTGTGGTGCGTGGGTTGGGAATATTGCGTGGTAGGGTGTGTATGTGATGTGCGGGTGGGGGATTAGGTTACGGCATGTGTGGGTGGGTGGAAGTTGTATGTGTGGTTGGTGGGGTGTGTGTGAGTGGTTTGGGGATGTATGGGTGGTTAGGGAGATGTGTGTGTGTGTGTGTGTGGGGGGGGGGGGGAGTAAGGACATGTCTGTTGGTTGGGATGTGTGTGTATGGTTTGGGGATGTGTGAATGGATGTGCGATGTGTGGGTTGGTGGGGGATTGTGTGCGTGGGGAGGGGAATATGTGGTCGATGGAGATGTGGCTGGGGGATGGGTGGTTTGAGGTGTGGGTGGGGAGATGATGTGTGGGTTAGGGTTGTGGATGGGCATGGGATGTGTGGGTTAGTGGGGGAATGTTTGTGGTTTGGGGATATATGTTTTGGAAATATGTTTTGGTTGGGGGATCAGATGAGGGTAGTGTGTGTGTGTGGATGGGGGATGTGCGCGAGGGGGATGGGTCGGTTGGTGGGGTATGTATGTGTCCCTGGTATGCGTGTGTGTGGGTAGGTGGGGGGTGTGTGTGTGGGTGGGTAGGTGGGGGGTGTGTGTGTGGGTGGGGTGATGTATGGATAAGTGGGAGATGGGCCTCATAACATGTTAATAAGCCTTGTTTATGTTTACAACATTCATTTCACAATGTTTATTTTTCTTCCTATGTAAATGTATAATGCTCTTGATGAATGAAAGACGAGTGATTGGAAGGGCCGAATGTAAGACGGGCCTGCGCGCCCAATTTGTGACCCTAATAAAGTTGATTTGATTTGATTTGATTAGGCAATTCTAATTCACTGGTTTTCCATTGCTTTCTGAACAGCCGACATATTATACCATCAACTTCAGCACACAGAAGTCTGCTTCCAAACTGCCTGCATCTGATTTCAAACCCGTGATTCAGAATGTCAGGGAATTGTGAAACTTCACCTCTCATCTTCCCATATGAGAATAACATGCTTGAACATCAGTCCCTTGCCGATAATGGTAGATCTGACATTACTGATAAGCATTTTGGATAAATTGATTGATTGATTGATTTAGGAATCGACATCACAGCATTCGGGGCATTCCCATAAGTGCTCCGTCCCCATCCTCTGTAGCCAGCGAAGAGTTCCAACACTAATAGTACCAGTAGCAATCTGATTATAAGTCCGTTTTGCCTTTCCTCTGAGCGTTGAGCGTCGGCCAGATCCCCTCGTTACTCCTCGCTGTCTCATTCTTGCCAGACCATGGTAATCCATTTGCTCCTCCGAGGTGTGCACGTGCTCCCACAAGGCCGCAACCACATCTACCTTGTCATGTATCAATACTCCACCAAGTTCTGCAGAGTCAGCCAATCTGTCCGCCTGGTAATTTCCCAGCACACAGGCATGCCCCGGAGAAAAGATCCAGGCGATGCTTGTCACCCGTGACCTCCGAAGCAAAGCAAGCCACTCCGCACGAAGCCTGCCCATCCTCACCCTCGTCAGCATGCTTTCTGAGTCAGTTATAATCACGATGTGGGTGTGTGTGTCGTATTCTCCATCCAGCGGAGAGCCGCCGTGACTGCCTCCACCTCCATTCTTAAGCTGGATGTTGTGGTATCATATGCCAGGCTCTCCTGCCCCAAACATCGACCATTAGCTTTGGCTATAAACCCCCAGCCACTTCTCTCACCTCTTGACACTGAACCATCTGTGTAGATAATCACATCACCCGAGTGAGCATTGTCCTGAATTAGTTGCTGGATTTCCACTTCCGTGGCCCCTGCTGGCCACTCCCTGCACTCCCGGCTTAATGTGATTATAACTCTGCACAAGTCTGACTGCTCCGCTGGCACTCTGACCCACTCCTCTCCATGCCTAATGTTCTCCAAGGGGATAATGGATAATGGAAAAACAAGATGTAGGAAAAGATTTTTAAAAAACATCTGTTACTTACCAAACACAAGAATAAACAAGGTGTTTAAAGACACAACCCAGAATACATGCTCCTGAAAACAGAGAAAGATACATGTGTATGAGTGAGCAGTGGCACCAAACACTAATGGTATCAATGTGTTTTCACAACCAACATTTATAATATTTGTTTGCTTGCTTACTAATTTGTTCACACTGCTGTTAACTCGTAAAGAGCGGGAGGTACACTATAGTAAAGCAAATTAAAGGACCCTTCTACATGCCTGAGACATCGTGGGTATATGGTGCAGGCCCCATATTTTTATACACCAACTGGCACTCAATTGGTGATGTGATCAATATCACGCTGACTGCTTTAACTTATCAGGATATTTCCTAGTACAAATTTTAGGCTGGGTCAAAATGTGAGCCAATGTCAATGTAAAAAAAATCTGTTTAAATGGGGATTTGAACTCATGACTACTGGACCGGCAGGCAAGTGCTCTAGCCATTGTGCCACTGCAACTCCCAGGTACAATATAGGGAAGCTGATCATTCCAAGACTTTATGATGTGAGACAAGTATTTGTTACCATTACATTTTATCAAATGTTTCCTTTTTTCTCCTTTGTTACAATGATTTTAATGTTCCTTTATAACTGTGCTGGCTCTATGGTGAAGGGGTTAAGAATGCAATTCGTAATCTGGCATAACGTGTTCGAAACACAGCTGCAGGTGTTTGGAAGCAGACTGACTTGCATTGGTTTCTATACAATGGTATGAGTGCTGGTCGTTCAGAAAGCAATGGCAAACTACTGAAAGTAAACTTGCTCAGGAATCACAAACAGCCAAAAAATTATTAGAATTGCCTGCTTCGTCCTGTAAAGGATATGCAACTAACTTTTTTCTAACTGCAACAGAACACAGATTAGTGTGCTTGCCTGCATGACTGACATATGGGTTCAATCCCCAGTTGTGGCAAGATTATTTTTTCTAACCAGTATGGCTTTGGGATCAACCCACCGCATAAAACAGGTACCAGACAATGTTAAGAATGTTCTGGAAATTGTCTTGGCAGGAAAGGTGGTGAGGTGGAGAATTGGCACACCAACATCATTATGTCATGACCTCAAATATTTGGGATCAGTATTTTCTTTCTTTGCTGTCCTCCTCTGATGTATTTACATGATCTTGCTGGTTCCAAATCTTGCTGTATGTAACCGGGGGCGGGGTTGGGGTGAGCGCCCAACCTTTCATAAATACCCCAATGGCTCGTGCATTCATCACCTATGCAGCAAAAGTCCAGCTCCTGGCCTTCTCGTGGCAGAACTGTTTTAACTAACAGGAGAAGGGGCGGCGGCGATCACTGGCGCACAGAAATAACCAAAACGCTCTAGATGTATGTGTATTCCTGTACATGCATGCGCAGACACGTGTGTGCGTGCCTACACACCTAACCTCGAGTAAGACCACAGTCTGCTCTAGCAAAGGAAAGGTGCTGAAGACGGAGGCAACCAGTCAGGAGGCGCACCACAGAAATCAGGATGCCACGCAATCATGCATAATGAAATATGTCGACTAATGCTAAATGTTATGGTGCTCGCCCTGCTTTGAATCCCCAGGCAGATGCAGTGCCGGGCCCTATGCCTCGATAGGGTCCAACCATAGCTAATGGAGGTGCTCAGATGTCCTGTGGAGCCAGGGGACCTGAGAATAGAGCTTCTGGCCATACCAAACAAAGACTAAAAATAATGCGCTGGAATGCGGAGGGAATCAGCAACAAAAAAATAGAACTAGAAAACATCTTGGACCAAGAAAATGTAAGTGTATGCTGCTTGCAAGAAACTCACCTCAACGAAAATATAGCCTTCAAAATCAGAGGCTACGAGTGTTACCGATCTGACTGAAAGCACAGGCGAAAGGGTGGGATACTGACCCTTGTAAAAAATAAAATCACTGCTTCACAAACATGTAATGGGGCTGAGTATCAGACTTTTAAACTTAAGACAGGCAATAATACAGACCTGCATCTAATCAATTACAGGTATTGATCGACTTACGACCTATGCAACTTACGACCACAATCACTAGCCATATTAGATTTCAGATTTATTTCTGTTTTATTCCTCAAGTTCGAGAATATTGTTTGGAGAAAGATATTCCTTTCAAGATTTTATTGCTACTCAATAACGCGCCTGGACACCCACCACATCTAGGCGATCTCCATCCAGATGTAAAATGTGTTTTTCTTCCGCCAAACATGACTCCACTCATCCAGCCTATGGACCAAGGTTTGATTGCAACCGTCAAGGCCATCTATCTCCGAACCACCTTCGTTCAAGCAATATCCGCAATAGATGCTGACTCAGAACTAACATTGCGAGAGTTTTGGAAACACTACAACATTTTAATGTGTATCAAGAATCTCGCTACCGCCTGGGAGGCTGTGACGACAAAGTGCATGAATGGCATCTGGAAAAATTGTGTTATGCGCTATGTTAATGATATTCATGGATTTGACAGTGAACATGAACTTGAAACGATTTGGGAAAAAATAGTAAAACCCGCCAAAGACCTTTCTTTGGAGTGTGAAATTGAAGATGTCGAAGAGTTGCTAGACAAAGAATCCGGAGAACTTACAAATGAAGAGTTAATCGAACTGGAAGAAGAAAGAGTGGCGGAAGAAGAAAGAAGAGAAGCCAAGAAAGAAGAAAAAACCAGTTGTACATGTACAGTTAATGCAGTGTTTTTCTTAAACCTGACGATGTAAAAATAAGAAACAAAATGGTGTAGAGATGATACAAATGGCGCAAAATGAACATCAAAAATTATGATTTATAACAATAAAGGAAATTTATGATATAATTTAACTTAAATATTTTTATAACATCACTCAACTTACGACCAAATCGTGTTACGACTGGTCTGTCGGAACCGATCGTGGTCGTAAGTACTGTGGTCCTAGCTGTACTACTGCCCATGTGACAGACCACAGGCACTAGACACACTACCATTAAAAGAAAAAATGATTGTGTGTGGTGATTTCAACAGCCACTCGCAAAGATGGGGCTATGATCACATGGACCAGAGAGGAGAGAGACTGGAAGACTGGCAGGATGAGAATAGATTCATCTTGACTAACAAGCCGTCTGACCCACATACTTTCTACTCGAGATCATGGCACACTACAACTACACCTGACCTGGCTTTTCATTCACCAGACCTGGAGTGGAACATTACACAAATTGTTGGGAAACAACTTGGTGGCAGTGACCATCAGCCAGTCTTTCTAACTGTAGAAAATGAGCTTGTAAGTGAAAGCAACACCCTATCGAGGTGGAACTACAAGAAAGCAGACTGGACAATGTACAAGCATCACACCAGCATACTGGTTAGAAACCTGAACACTGAGAAAGACATAAATAAAGTAGTTGAAGAGTTTGGGAAATGCATACTACAGGCAGCACGAGAAACAGTACCAAGAGGAGCCCGTAAACATTATAAACCCTACTGGAGTAGTGAACTGGAACAGTTGCACAATGATATGGAAGTGTGTAGAAAGTAAGCAGAGGCCAAACCCAGGCAAGAGTACCACAATAAATACCAGCATGCAAACGCAAAATTTCAAAGGGCCAAGCTGCAGGCTAGACAGAAAAACTGGCAGGAGAAAACAGAGTCTCTGAACTTTGAAAGAGACACAAGGAAATTGTGGAAGCTAATAAAATAACTTAACGATGAGGGCGACAGGGAGAAACTCAACAATTGCACTACGTAAAGATGGAAACATCTTAACAGGAAAGCAAGCAGCTGACCATTTTGCGGACTCATTCGCACAAGATAACAATATCGACATTAGTCCAGAGAAACAACAAGAGATTTGAGAGAAATGGCAACATACAGGACAGAATGAAACAGTACATGAGGTTCTGGAGGCACCTATCACAATCAGCGAACTGGAGCTAGCCATATCAAAACTGAAAATGAGAAAGTCACCAGGAGTTGATGGTATCTCCAATGAAATGATCAGGAACCCAGGAACAGAGGCCAAAGCAAAGCTGTTGCAGATCTTCAATAACAGCTGGTCCCTAGGCAGTGTTCCACAAGCCTGGAGAGAAGCAATCATGATACCTCTCCTAAAATCAGGGCAAGATAGTTCCATTGCCTCCAGCTACAGACCAGTTAGCCTCACCAGTTGTCTCTGCAAAACAATGGAGCGAATCATCAATCACACACTGCAGTGGTACATTGAAAGTGAAAACATCCTTGTGCCACAACAGGCTGCCTTTAGGCAGTGCTACTCTACGGAAGATCAGACAACCTACCTCTCTCAAGAAGTTGAGGATGCATTCCAAGAGAAGAAGCTGGTACTTGCGGCTTGGATAGATCTGAAGAAAGCCTTTGACAAAGTCTGGAAAGAAGGTCTGATGAAGAAACTGAGAAACTGTAAAGTCAATGGAAGAATGTACAAATGGGTGAAAGCATACTTGCACAACAGAAGAGTCTGAGTACAGATCGACAGACTCAAGAGCAAGAAAGTACTACTGCGCCACGGTGTTCCCCAGCGCGGAGTCTTGTCCCCCACACTTTTTCTAATCTTCATCAATGATCTTGTTGCTAATCTACAGCATGGAATTAAAGCAACAATGTACGCTGATGGCCTGGTTCTATGGAACACAAATTAACATGTACCAGTGGCCACCAGATCGCTACAAAGAGCTGTAGATACATTTGCTGCATGGGCAAATAGATGGTGTGTCAGCATAAACACTGACAAGTGCAGCACCACTCTATTTACCCTCTCTCCAAAACAAAAGGCAGGGACCATCCAGATAAATGGAATACCCCTTAGAGAAGATAACGAACCAACATACCTTGGAGTAACTTTGATGGCAGGCTGACATGGAGAAAGCACATCAACAAAGCAGTAGTAAAAGCCAGAAGGAAAATAGCCATCCTGAGAAAACTGAGTGGAACCACATGGGGAGCCAGTGGGAAAATACTTAGCAAAGTTTATCAACAAAGCATACGATCACACCTGGAATACGCGTCAACTGCGTGGTGTTCAGCATAAAAAAACCACACTACAAGAGCTGGGCAAGGTGCAAAATCAAGCACTTAGAGTCACCACAGGAGGGATGAGATCAACCCCTATAGTGGAGATGGAGAAGATGGGGAGGACACAAGCACTGAGAGAGCGCAGAGATATGAAAACGCTAACACAAGCAGAAAAGTTCCTCAGCTTGCCAGGCCACCCTATGAAGAACAGATTTGAAAACTAGGCTATGGGGCGGTTGAAAAGAAGCAGTTTTATCCTCCAGGCCAAACGACTCTGCAGAGAAACCACCGATCTGCCCACAGTTGGTATCCCCCTGGAAACTATACCGGAGCGAACTCCATGGAAAGATGAACATAGACTATCATTACAAATCCAGACAAAAGTGAGAGGAGTATTTGACAAGGAAGAACAGAACAGTGTGCAGCACAGAACAGCCACCCTCAGCTTCCTTGATGATGAATACCCACAGGACTTCTGGATCCAAGTCTACACAGATGGGTCAGCACAAAATGCTGTTCGAAATGGAGGAGCGGGAGTGTACATAGAATACCCAAATAATACTAGGGACACAGCCAGAGTACCAACAGGAAAGTACTGCCATAACTATGATGCTGAAATTGAGGCAATCAAGATAGCAACAGAGAATTACTAAATACCAGCCATGGTACACAACCTGTGGTGCTATTGACAGATGCAAAATCAGTACTCGAGGCGCTCCTGTCTGGGAAATTGCCAGTACTAAGGACACTACTTTCTGAACTTAGCAGTCAGCATAAGGTCACCATACAGTGGATACCATCCCACTGTGGAATACCTGGAAACGACTGAGCTGATCAAATGGCTAAGGATGGAGCAAAAGAAGAACAGCCTGATGTGCCTGTTACATACCACCAAAAGAAAAGAATGATTAAATCAGTCAGAGAGCCACCAAAACCTACTCAAGATTACTACCACATTATGGACAGACCGGAACAAATCAGTATTCTGCGCCTCAGAACAGGACACAATAGATTACGCAACATGTAAACAAAATTCAAGATTGGTGAATCAGCCATGTGCACATGTGGATTGGT
Organism: Cepaea hortensis; assembly: GCA_963921405.1. NCBI lineage: Eukaryota > Metazoa > Mollusca > Gastropoda > Stylommatophora > Helicidae > Cepaea > Cepaea hortensis. Next base: position 41,467,114 of record OY992889.1, read on the forward strand.
GTTGCATACTCCAAGACTGCTCAAATTACAACATGTCTAGGCAAATCTTCTGGCCTAGAGAGACGACAGTGCAAGATAAACTCTATGGACCGTTGAGTGAACTAAAAAAGACAGTTAAATTCATACAAGAGACAACATTGCAGTTATAGACATATTTCAAGCGAACAGAAGAAGAATGATCTTGCTGTCTGTGAAACAGTCTGGTGGTAGTTTTCATATATGGCTAGACCATTTTCATCATCATCATCACCATCGTGTGCCATGCAGGTGATATGTTCCTCCTTAAATATCTGACCCTTGTGTTATTAAAATGTGAAAACTGATTGTCTTTTGTGCCAGCCTGTCAGACCACCCAGTATTTCCTGCGGGAGAGAAAATTAGTTGACACAAATGCAATATTCCCTAAACTTGCAAATATTCTCTTATGAGAAACACGCATTAAGCTCCATTTTCCATGAAAACAACAAGAACTGCATAGACACAAAAATTTTACTTACCAAAAAAACTAATGAGCCATCTAGACCAAGGAGCTAAAAGAAATACAAAATAATTCATCAGTTTTTGTTCTTCACAGCTGACAATATAATTTTCAATCAAAACATCTCACAAAATTAATGCTTTTGTGGCAACAAGTTTCCTAATTCCTAGACTTAGCAGTTTGAACAAATGACTGGCCTCAATGAATCTAGTCATCAGTAGGAAGTCTGTGGATGCTCCAGTTTCTTTCCCACTAATGAGTAATTGATAGTCAAGAGTCACTATCAGTAAGCTTGTGGTGGACCCTTTTGAGGCTGGGGGTCTGAGGGCTCTGTCTGCCTAGTGATGATCCCCAGTAGCAGCTCATTTTGTTTGATAGAGCCAAGCAGGGCCATTAAGCGTGTACAGAGTTCATGTTCTATTCACCTCTTCTATTTGGCTGACTGGTTTAATCTTTTGTGGGGAATAAGTTATCAAAGAGAAATGCCTTTTTGAAAACTTTAATACTAGATAATTATTTTTAATAGTTAATAATTACATTTCCAAACAAATATTTCTGAAAACAATTATATTCAAAACAACATATTGCCTTATTGAATTTAAACACAGAAAGTCAAACAATATGTCCACGATGTAATGCCTAGTATAGTTTGCTATATCTCGCCAGGTCCTTACTGCAGAGTTACAAAATTTGCGTAAACAGAAAGATTTCATTTTCAATTTGTGATTTCCTTGGGATAACATAAGCTCCACATTTAAACAATATCAGTAATATATGTTTTTAAGTATTTCAGCCAAAGAATAATTCATGTATTCACTTCATATGATAAATAACATTGCATTATGCACCAACAAAATTCTATCCCCAGGAGAGGCAGAATTAATTTGTCCAACCAGCACTACATTAGGGTCGACCCAGCCACATAAAAATGGGTGCCAGACAGTTGTCAGAATTGTTCTTCCTCACCAGGTAATCACAATCTCCCTCACCAGGTAATCACAATCTACTAAAATTTAATTTACTGATATTCACTCCACCGATTTCATTCTTGATGTTTTTTCAAAATGTCCACAAAAGTCCTGATATTAGATGTTCCAATATCAAAGTTGTTTACAAAAAATTAATTTGCACACAGTTGCATGATCGTAATTGAGTGCTACCTGTAGCACGATGCTTCTCTCACCTATTAATATAGTAGTAGCACATATATGGACTATGTTTGCGTTAAAAGCAAGCAAATGAAAAAAGATTTGAAATGTGACAAACCATCATTTACAATGGATACTATAACAGAGCGACAGTCCAAAGGCAACTGTAGGTAACCAAATATATGAAGACAAACCAGCGATGACTGTTGACGAGTCAGTTTATTTGAAGGAGTTTCAGTATTATCAAAACGGATACATGGGCTATCAAAGCAGATACGTGTTGTTGGTTCGGCGGCTGAGGAGTATCCAAGCCCCTGTTTATCTCTACGTCAGCACGTGAGCGTCCCTAACTACTTCACTACCGTGCTCACGTGTGCATCATGTATTTATTTCCCTCTTTTTGCACACCGTGCCACGTAATTAGACCCCGTATAACAGGCTACACTGTTATAATACGTACAGTAATATTTCCCCTTGACTTTCATCAGTTTGTGTATAGTTTAACTAAATTCTGTTCAGAAATCAATGGCAAACTATTGAATGTAAACTTGCTTAGAAATTACAAACAGCCAGCAAAAAAATGCTACGATTGACTGAAACATCCAGTAAAGAAAATGCAGCTAAGTAAATTAGCCTCACCTAAAGAGACAAACCCTGCATGGAAAAACACAAAAGAACAACATCATAAAATAAATATGACAGAGAAACAGACTTTCTCAATACATCACTTACTCTCTCCCATGTCAGTTCTTCAGCTGCCCTGTCCCATTCTATAGGATTCCAGTTGTTATCGTCTGAAGACAGAAAGAAGTCAATAATACATTCTAAGATAGGATTATATTACTATGGGATGCACCTCTGTATATATATATGTATATGGATGGTATGCCCGGACATATGGCTATATCTATCCATGTAAAAGGATGGTAAGCATGGAATGATGAATGTATGTACAAGATTGGTATGCATAAGTGGATGGATTTATGGATAGGTGTGTGTGCCTGTATGTGTATATAAACTGATGAACCTTTGTTTTACACAAGCGTGAATGCATGAAAAAACATGCACACTGCAGAGAGTGGGGGAACTGAGGGAGGAGAAAGAATGGGGAAACTGTGGAAGGAGAAAGATGGGTAGGACTGGGAGGAAGAAAAAAAGAGGGAAATATGGGAGTGACAGAGGAATGAATGAGAGGGAGTGAGAAGAAAGAAGAGGTAAAATGAGAGGGAGAAGAGAGAGGCAAAGAGAGGGCAAGGAAGAGAAAGGAAAATACAGAAGAGAGAGAGAGAGAGAGAGAGAGAGAGAGAGAGAGAGAGAGAGAGAGAGAGAGAGAGAGAGAAAGAGGGAGCGAGAGAAAGAGGGAGAGAGAGAAATAGGTGAGAGGGAGAGAGAGAGTGAGTGAGAATGGAATAAAAGAGAGAGAGGGGGGGAAAAATAGGTACATAGTGAGACAATGAGAAGGATTAAAGAGAGGTAAAGAGAGGAGAAGGGAAACAAACTCTTTATTTATTTATTTTCAAAGAGTTAAGAATAGGGCACGCAGGCCCGTCTAACATTGTGCCCTTCTATCATTCTATTTCATACATTATATCATTCACACATCATTCAAGGCTAACTGAAAACAGCAACAATATAAAAGTTATGCATTATAAAGACATGGGGAAAATGAAAAATCAATACTACACGACTCAGTAATAATAATGACTGGTGTGGCACTTGTTATTAGCTATGTGGAATATACTGGCCTACCAAAGGGGACTGGCTGTTATATTAGGGTTTTATTATTATTATTTCTATTGATTGATTTAAGAACCAACATCACAGCATTCGGGCCATTCCCATAAGCGCTCCGTCCCCATCCTCAGCACTGGCTTACCAAAAGGGGACTGGCTGTTATACTAGGGTTTTATTATTATTAATATTTCCATTGATTGATTGATTTAAGAACCAACATCACAGCATTCGGGGCATTCCCATAAGCACTCCGTCCCCATCCTCAGCAGCCAGCGAAGAGTTCCAACACCAATAGTGCCAGTAGCAATCTGAAGAGAAAGAAAGAGGGAGACAGAGAAGAGAAAAGGAGAGAAGTGAGAGACAGACAGAAAAACCTAGTCAGAATCCTTTCAATCGCATTCACTTTCCCAGGGGCAGTGAATACACCACAGCTGCACAAGGTGAACAAAATCCATACTGCAAAACTCTGCTTGATACAGTTCTAGCCAAGTAGCCTAATTCACATGGCCAGTCCGAAAACTAAACTAATTTGCATCATACACACTTCCCATAAAAACACACACTAATGCACAAGCATTAACATACCTTGCGCAGCTGCATTATTTCCATTGTTGACATCCTCACCAATCAGCTCATCAACCTCCACAACATCAGCTGCTCTCTCATTCTCTCCGTCCACCACGGGTTCAGCCGGCTCCTGTGCTGCATTAATAATGGCAGCCCCATTGCCACCACCTCCGCCAGCGAGACCACCGATCAGGTTCAAGTTGTTGAAGCCACCACCACCAAGCTCATTATTCTGCACATGAAAATACGAGGAGCAAATATTAAAATCTGGTTACCTTGGAAAACCACTAAGTATCTCATTTGGTTTGATTTGCAAAGAGCAAAATATGACACAATACCAAACTCGTTTACAACAACAGAAATGAGATTCCTGAGAGAATGCTAAATGTACCACGAAGAGAGAAAATCAGAAATGAAGAAATCAGGACTAACGTGGGAGTTATAGCAGCACTAGATTTCATAAGAAAACAGCAAGTTAAATGGTTTGGCCATATAACTAAATTACCAACTAAAAGTATACCACAACAAGCAATGACGTACAGACGTACAGACCAAATGGAACCACAAGAAGAGGCTGACCATATAAAAATGGACAGAGGGAATAACAGAGTCCATGGGATTCTCCCACTGTTTATGCTTCACCATGCCATCGCAAGGTACAAGAGGAACAAGATGAGTTGTGATTAGACCAAGCTCATTATTCTAGACATGAAAATATGAGGAGCAGTTATTAAAATCTGGTCACCTTAGAAAACCATATAAGTATCTGATTTGGTTTGATTTGCAAAGAGCAATTTATGACAATCCGGTTATTTTAGAAAACCCATAATTGTCTGCTTTGGTTTGTAAAGGATAACTCTCTCTGCACTCAGACACTCCCATAATTACTCCAGTCTACTCCCATAAATCACACCAGGAGAATCCCAGCACAATGCAAGAACTCTGTAGAATTGGCAAAGCGGTAGAGGAGTATACCTTCATTTATTTTCTTTGGGAAAACTACACCATCAATCTGTCGAGTCTGATTTAATTATAGACAGACATTGCACCAATCAGCCACTCAACACACCCCATCCCCGCAGAAGTGTTAAAAAGGTGAGAGGTTTGGCTTCACCGCATCATTTTTTACACCATCTAGCTTTGTCTCTCTCTCCGCAGATAGACAAGCCAACCTGCAGACATCATCATATGAAGCTTCAACTCCATGGCTCCAGCGATGACCCCCCAGGGGTGTATGGAAAAAGTGCACTCATAGCTTGACCTTCCAAACGCCAGGCAGATAGCGTGACCACATCGCCAAGGTGTTGGTCACCACTACTGAATATATCATAACCTGAGTTCACTTAAACAAGGTAACAGTTATCTCATAGCAGATACTAAAAACAAAAAGTTTGTTGCATGTCCTTTACAGGGCGTCACAGTCAACCCCAGCATTTTTGGCTGTTTGTGATTTACTAGGCAAGCTTACGTTTAGTATTCTACCTGTGCTTTTTGTATGACTGACACTCATACCACTGTATGAAAACCAGCAGAAGGTGGTCTGCTTCCAAATCACCTACTGCTGGGTTTGAAAAGTGTCTACAACCCCTACACCACAGCGTCAGCTTAGCAAATACTGCATTACAATTGATAAATCAACAGAAATGGAAAGTGGTATACATCAGCTTTACAAGAGCACAATCACAAGTGACAGAAAGGATGTTGCAGTCAGAAAGCTTTCAACAGCATACAAAAACAATAAAATACATATACAGCTACATTAATCCACTAATGAAAAGAAAAAGCATTTAGCTGTAAACCGTGGTTCCTCAAGTGAAACTTATGTGGACCATGCTATTCGGACTTTCACATTGTGAGATAATACACTCGGCACAATGATATGTAGGAGATCAGTTGCTGTCCTCATAGCCATAACATTACATTACTTCAGATAATGTCCATAAAATTCACAGCTATTACTTCAGATAATTTTCATAAAATTTGCAGCCATTACAGCAGACAATTTCCAGAAAATTATCTGGTACTCATCTTATGAAGCTGGATCAACCCCAGAGCCCGTGGCCAGAAAACAATCCTGCTACTGGGAACTGAATCCAGACCAGGTAAGAAAACATACAAACCACTGTGCCATTTCACAGAAGTTAAGCTGCAATATCCAGACTTATAGCACGTCAGGGTGTAATACAAGCAGTAAGGGCAAAGAGAAAGCTGCAATATACAGACTTATAGCACGTCAGGGTGTAATACAAGCAGTAAGGGCAAAGAGAAAGCTGCAATATCCAGACTTATAGCACGTCAGGGTGTAATACAAGCAGTAAGGGCAAAGAGAAACCTGCAATATCCAGACTTATAGCACGTCAGGGTGTAATACAAGCAGTAAGGACAAAGAGAAAGCTGCAATATCCAGACTTATAGCACGTCAGGGTGTAAAACAAGCAGTAAGGGCAAAGAGAAAGCTGCAATATCCAGACTTATAGCACGTCAGGGTGTAATACAAGCAGTAAGGGCAAAGAGAAAGCTGCAATATCCAGACTTATAGCACGTCAGGGTGTAATACAAGCAGTAAGGGCAAAGAGAAAGCTGCAATATCCAGACTTATAGCACGTCAGGGTGTAATACAAGCAGTAAGGGCAAAGAGAAAGCTGCAATATCCAGACTTATAGCACGTCAGGGTGTAATACAAGCAGTAAGGGCAAAGAGAAAGCTGCAATATCCAGACTTATAGCACGTCAGGGTGTAAAACAAGCAGTAAGGGCAAAGAGAAAGCTGCAATATCCAGACTTATAGCACGTCAGGGTGTAATACAAGCAGTAAGGGCAAAGAGAAAGCTGCAATATCCAGACTTAGAGCACGTCAGGGTGTGATACAAGCAGTAAGGGCAAAGAGAAAGCTGCAATATCCAGACTTATAGCACGTCAGGGTGTAAAACAAGCAGTAAGGGCAAAGAGAAAGCTGCAATATCCAGACTTATAGCACGTCAGGGTGTAATACAAGCAGTAAGGGCAAAGAGAAAGCTGCAATATCCAGACTTAGAGCACGTCAGGGTGTGATACAAGCAGTAAGGGCAAAGAGAAAGCTGCAATATCCAGACTTAGAGCACGTCAGGGTGTAAAACAAGCAGTAAGGGCAAAGAGAAAGCTTACAGTTTGTGAAGCTGTATAGTCTTTGGTATTCAGTTAGAATGTTTGGTAAAGCCTTCAGAACTTCAGCAGAAGCTTAAAAAAACCGTCAAGAGGTAATGGCTATTTTTGTTCCTGTTATCCTCTTTTAGCTACATTAAAGCTATATTTAATTAAGAGATGGTTCTCATACTAGGTATTGCAATTAATACAAAAATGAGAGCGACAACAATAAAACAGGTTTTAATTCAGACATAGGCTATCTAAACTATCTATCTAAATCACACGGGCAATCAATAAGCAGTAGAACCACTATTGTATGCAAGTATATCGTAAGTGGAGTGGCTATGAGGTATGACATCTGCCTCTTATCCAAGCAGGCATGGTTCAATTAATGGTGTTAAAAAATAAAGGTAAAGGACCCCTTTTCATGACAAAATATGGGAAAGCCACCACACTATTGTCCCAAGAATAGGTTTATGGGCGTATCACAAATCTGGAATGCAAGAGTGACATGTTCCACAACCTCAACCCAGACTTTGGACTAAATGACCTGATGTAAGAACTGGAACTGTCTTGGCACCACATATATGTTGAAGTCAAGGGGAAACCACCACAGTATCTTCCCAAACATAGGTTGATGAGCATGTCACAAATCTGGAATCTAACATTTCCCAAAAACCTCATAATAGTCTTTGGACTGAGTGACCTGACACAACAACTATCATTAAACTAAGTCAACAACATAAGAATGCTTTGGTTACCCGGCGAGCATTATTGGGAAGACCTAGTTGCTCCAACCACTCAGGCCCCCCTCCGTGCAGGATCTGCTCACGTAACCAGACTAGGCTGATGAACGCACACAATGTACAGGTCACTACCAAGCATCCCTGGAAACAGTCTCCTGCCAAGTTCTCCCTAAACATAATACAAAATTACTCATGTGACAATGTTGTTACAGCATATCAAACAAGCATAACCTCAGATGGAAGACGCATGAATGTGATTAAGAGCAGGAAAAGACAAGTTTAAGCTGCATTTCAGAAGATAGGAAGTATATTATGATATACTTTGTAAGCTACTTTCAGTGAATGTCAGACAGAGATATATTATCTCAAACCTGTTCTGCGGAAGTCAACATAGCTAAATGGATAAGAGATATTGTTCTTAAACTTCCATTGAGCTTATGTTGAGGTAGCGGGTTCAACCCCTACACTGGTCAGTTGGACTAAAATGTTGACTTTTCATCCTTGACTTGGGAATGTAAATTACAAATACCTCAGAAGTCGGAGTGGGTTTACCTGATGGCAAGGGACACTGTTAATAGGGAAAGCTAACCCACATGTCCACATAAATCAGTCCAGTCTATTAGAAGTAGTAGCAAGTGTATGGAGCACGCTCGATTTCAAAGGGAATGAATGCAAAAAAGAAAAACTTCTCTGCTGTATGGCAGTGAATCTTGGATTGTGAACAAACAATCAGGAAGAGCTTGGAGGCAGAAAAGATGTGGTTTCTAAGATGAATATTGTGAATATCTTGGACTGCCAGAGTCACTAAACCAAATGCCTGGAAGAGACTAAAGAAAGTAGAACATTATACACAACAATAAGAAGGAGACAAACAGTGTTCTTTGGTCATAAAGTAAGAAAAGAGGAATTAGAAAACATTGTGACGACTGGAAAGATCAGCAGGAGAAGACACAGAGGCAGACAGGAGAGAAATTATGATGGATGGTCTAAGACGGTGGCATAGAGGATATCAACAAAATTCATCCAAAACACATAGGACTGCGATCTGTGCAGAGACATGAACGCCTATGCCATCTGGCATGGCCCATGATGAAGACAATGATATGAGACAAGTTGCATAATAGTAATAGCATGTCAATTAACTCTTTACAAGAAATCATGGTGATTCTTAAAACTTAAACATGTTATGTGACATTAAGAAAGAGACAGTGTTCTTTGGTCATATAATGAGAAAAGAGGAACTGGAGAACATTGTGGCGATTGGGAAGATCATCAGAAGAAGATGTAGAAGCAGACGGAGAGAAACTATGATGGGTGGTCTAAGACAGTAACAGCACAATAGAAACAGCATTTCATTAACTCTTTATAAGAAACCATAATGGGTGGGGGGACTTAGAAATTTACCTCTTAGCTTGAGAAAACCAGGTACAAATCATAGTGTGACTTTTATTTTACAAAATTAGAAGCCAGAGGTAATTTATGCTTTGCCCTGATCCTGAGGTAATTTATGCTTCACCCTGATCCTGAGGTAGTGGGCCAGAGTTTAGCCTTCTTGGAGAAGGATGGAGACTTTGTTGGGATCTGTGTGAATGTTAAAAATCTTCAACAGTTGTGAATCAAAGCAAGCCGAATACGACACTGCCCGGCATAAATTTCAAAGCTGAAAACCCACCCATAACAGAATTATTGTTGTTTGTGAATTCTCTGGAAGACTGTGAATCTGAATTCTTATGTTCGAAGCCTTGGCATTCAGGTTGTCTCAGCTGTGAAGATGGCTTGCATCTACTGGTGCCGAGACTTTCCTCATGACCCAGTACCAATGTATTATCTCCACAGGGACTTTATTGCAGTTTGTTTGACCCCTTTCCCAGACTCACAAACTAGTAGGGTGTGTAAGACGTATGTCGCAACTTCACATCTGTAGATGTATCCAGGTCATCATTCGTTATGGCACACACATAGTGGCTGGGATTAGGCCTGGGTTGGTCATGTTCCCTACTCGTGTTTTAGGGATGCCATTGTCAAGAGACTCCAACCCACTGACCAGAGAGGACAGCCCAATTGGGCAAGGTTGAACAGATTAGGAAGATCCTAGTATAGGCGAACAAGACTCAGCAGTTGGAGATCAGGGTGGGCCAAAAAGAACACTGCCTCGCCTAACTATCAAAACTAGAACACCTACCCACAACAGAATAACTTTTAGTATAATTGGAGAGGATATGGATACTGTCAAATTCTTTACCGTGAATTACTACACTGGTGAGCTAACAATGGGCTTTGATGCTTCCATGATAGTGGTCTGTGACTGAAGATAGGAGCCGCAGTAGTGCAGTGGTTAGCACACTTGTCTGTCAACCCAAAAGAAATGGGTTTGAGTTTGCACCAAGGCAGATTTGTTTAAACTGACCTGAAGTCCCAGCCTCAAGTGGGTACAGGAAATGTCTTGCGAAGTAAAGCCTGACGGTGTGATACTGACCACATGACCATTGAGTGCTGACTGGCCTATATACATATGGGGCAAGCACAATACGCCCAATATATGTCAAGGCAGGTAAAAAGGGCCCTTTGTGTTTTAATGACTCAAGTCTGGGTTAATTTTACTTTTGCTTTTTATTTAATGACCCAAAACGGGGTTAATTTTCCTTTTATTTACATCTAGATATATGCTGCAATAATTTAAATTTTTGTTTTTTATCCATTAATAAGGATTAATAACCAACTCGTGTAAGCCCTCCTAGTCATTCTTACCTCTCATATTTTCTGACATATCATTCCCATATGACACATCTCTAATTCTCTTCTGTGAGTGTTTGTTTAGTCTTTATGTTACTTTTGCATTGTGAATTCCTGGACATTTTAGTTATGCTATTAGTTACTTATCTGAATGTATACCCTATTCAGTTTCAGCAAGCATTCTCCCCCCCCCCCCCCCCAATATTCAATGGAATGTGTGTAATCCTCTCCACTGATGATTCTTCTTTGTTGCTCTTTTAAGGGGCGCGTGTCACACAGTTATGCACCTCAGAGGTCAGTGTGTTTGACTTCAGCATGCATATGTGGTAGGTTGACCTCTTCTGTGGCAAAGGGGTTACAAATACATTTCATAATCCCGCATTCGAAATACAGCTGCAGGCGATATGGGAGCAGACCACCTTGTGTTGATATTCCATACAATAGTATGAATGTCAGCCCTTCAGAAAGCAATGGCAAACTACTGAACGTACACTTGCCCAGGAATCATAAACAGCCAAAACATGCTGGAGTTGAATGCTATGTCTTGTAAAGGATATGCAACTAACTAACATACATCTTCTAGAGTTCAGGACAAATGTCGTAAAAATAATGGGCTTGCTCTAGCGATGGATAGGTTTATTTTTCATGACAATTTTGCAATTTCCCACAGTCGTGGAATTTTTAAAGTGCACAACTCGCACATTGCACCTCCTGTTTTTCACTCTTATTCGAGAAGGCTAGGTATCAGATCTCACTACCCAAGAGATCTGGTGGATGTGTGATATTATTGGACACCAATAGTTCTTGGAATAATTCCCAGCCCTATGAAGAATCAAACATGAAACCCTCTGAACTTGAGATGGACAACATTACCTCTCAGCTATGGTTCCCCCATAATTCCCTGGTGATTAAGTCATGTAATTTTTAGCCATTTGAAAAGTAATAATGAATTAAATTATTAATCTACCATACAACAATTTGCATGCATGTTATTAATATCACTTTACAATTCATGCTATTCACAAATTCTGTTTAATTTGCTTCATTAATGTGAAATAAGATGTGGTTTAATTTGTGTGACATGTTGTTTGTGAATCCTCTGGGGAAAATGCATTTTCACACTTTAGTTCAATACATTGGCATTCAGACTGCCTGAGCACCAGAAAGAGCTGGTATGAAAGGAGTAAGACCTGGTAGTGAAGAAAGAATCTTCACTGCCAGTGTAGAGATTCTTCACTACCATTGTAGAGGTTCTTCATTACCAGTGTAGAGATTCTCCGCTACCAGTGTAGAGATATTTCACCCCCAGTTTAGAGTTTCTTTGCTACCAGTGTAGAGATTCTTCACTCAACTTGCCTGCAAAGTACAATCCACACAGAGACAGCATTTCAGAGCCTTCCCTCCCCTCTCCAAGCTCAGAAACCAACAGGGTGTGCACAGCCAGTACAACTTCAGGTCCCCAACACGGATAGGCAGTTGAGCTGTTAAGGCCTCTGGAGTGTTTATGCTACTGGCTACAATTTACTTACGCATTTTCCTCATGTTGGACTGGTAGTGCATGGTTCCGTCGCCTTGCTACTGAGGTGAGAATGTGGAGCAACACTGTGAGCTGTGAATTTTGTGTGCAGTGCTTTCACATCTGTCCACAGTTGTTTGTAACGTGAACTGCATGTTCAGAAAAATGGTGGCTGGCCGGTCGCTGAACTAATTGGGTTGCCTTATGCAGTAATATGTGGCTGCTGGTTTTCTAGGACTGCCACTTCCATCGACGATGAACTATGTTTTTGCGTTGGCATTCTACCAGTGGCATTGTGCATTGTATACCTGTGTGGGCTGTTGGTTTGTCTTTTCCACTTTTCACATGGGGCAGTGACAAGCATTTTGTGTGATATTCACTGGCACAGTAACGGAGCACAATGGGGTGATCCTTTCCTATGACTAACTAAAACCAACACAAGAAATTCACGTCTGCAGAGGCAAATTATGGTTGTATGCCATGTCACGGTTCAGCACAGTTCATAGAGACTGGGATTAGGCCTAGACCTCGGATAGTTTTCTCCACAGGTTTTAGAAATGTCACTGTAAACAACCCTATACCCAGATGGACCATCTGTGTCTGACACGTGTCAGTGGTAATTCTAACGGTGTAAGAATCTACAAGATTATTGTTAACACTCTACAAGTGACAAAATAAATACGTACGTTGACAGCATATCAAGAGGTAACGTGAGCAAAGAGCTGACAGAGCCTGTAAACAAACACCTGTAGATTCGACCTGAAAGATTTAAAAGGAGAAAAAAAACATTACTCCATAATACAGGTCATTGGTTCTGCATATTACAAATACCTGTAAATTAAAGCTGACATTTTTTAACAGAACAACAATTGCTCCAAAATTTAGATGGTGGATGTTCTGTGTGTATAAAATTAATCTGATCCCCCTCCCTAAACCATGAATATTTCAATAATTGCAAATAAATCTTCCTCTTGATTCTACTTTTCTACTTCATTCAGTAAGGAAAGCTTGTTGTGCTGTGTTTGTTCTGTGACAATGTGATGTCTGAGCACTTTGGCCTGCACATTCAACATTGTCATGCCATGTTTTGAATCAGACTTTATTTCCCATTCTGATCCCTGATCTCTCTGCCAAGTAACTTTTGATTTTTTTTTGTTTTGTTTTTTGTTTGGAAAGCAGGCCTTTGGGTAGGTTCCTTGATTTGTACCAATTGAAATGTCACTATGCAACCAGAGGTCTGTCTTCTTCTTCTGTTTCTTCTTCTTTTTTTTCCCTTCTTCTTCTTCAGGTGCCTTATCTGGAGCAGACAGCAATCATGACTCTCTAAGCTTCTCTAGCATTTCATATTTTGGGATCAGTGTTTTTTATGTTATGATAACAATAAAAAATAGAGAAAATCTGTTGGATTTTTCCCCAGGAGGCGCTGGTGTGGTGGGAAATGAGCAGGTAGACAGATTGGCTGGGTCTGCACTTATTGGTAGGATATTGGAGCATGATAATGCGAACGTGGTCGGGGGGGGGGGGGGGGGGGGGCCTTTAGAATCATATAGGGTATATCATATGGGGTATAGTACAGATATAGTGCATAAGAACGGGTAGATCATCACAGTTTGGAGAGAATGATGCTGCAGGGAGTGACCAGAGGATCTGACTGACACTTAAAACTCCGAAGAAAGGTCAGACATATATATAATCAGACTGCTACTGGTACCATTAGTATTGGGACTTTCGATGGCTGTTGCAGATAAGGACGGAGTATGTATGGGAATGTCCCATGTGCTGTGATGTTGCTTCTTGACACAATTCATGTTATGATTTGTTGCACAAATGTTTAAGTTTTACACATAAATCTTTCTATCTTCCTCTGCCTCTCTGGTACTGTCATCACCATGCAGTAGGGCCTTTATAAAACGTCACTCCCATCTCGGCCTGCTAAAGAGTATCTCAATTTCTTGCCATTTTTCCCACCTCTTGCCCCCTCATGCCCAAGATGTCTGCAATGTCCTGTGTTTATCTTCGTGTTGGCCAACCCTCGCCTATTCTTCCAGGAAGCAGTCTTCCATCATGGTTCTTTCCAAGCCACTATGACCTTCCAAGTTTCCTGGGATGCATATTGTGCTAGTTGCTTGCCTTATATAAAGTTAACTTCTATATTCCATCTTTACTAGAGATCTGACTACACCAGACATTACAGGGATATTGCATAAAGTATATAAATCATGTAGTATATTTATATTAGCTGAAAATATGAAACCTGAAGCCACTTAGGACTGTTTTTGGTTAAAATCTATACCATTTCAAACTGCATGTTGGGTACACAATCAATCAAGTCTTCTTTTTCTGCCTTTTATCCCCAATGGAGCAGAGGTCATCAAACAACTCACTGCAAGCTGTCCTTTCTTTCGCTATCTCAGGCAGTTCTGTCCATGTCCTCCTATGTTATTTATCTGTGACTCTAATTTTCTTCTTCATGTGTTTTTAGGTCTTCCCCTATTTCATTTGCCCTATGGGTTCCAGACAAATGACTTTCTAGGTATACTCTTCTCTGATTTTCATGTGTGTCTTAGATATACTCTTCTCTGATTTTCAATGCGATTTCAGACAAATGACTTTCTAGGTATACTCTTCTCTGATTTTCATGTGTATCTTAGATATACTCTTCTCTGATTTTCATGTGTATCTTAGATATACTCTTCTCTGATTTTCATGTAATTTCAGACAAATGACTTTCTAGGTATACTCTTCTCCGATTTTTATGTGTGTCTTAGCCAGCACCAGCGCTTTTGTCTCACTTCTTGGTTGACTGGTAGTTGTTTAGTTCTCTCCATGTGTTCCACATTGGTGATTCTGTCGTACTATTTTAGGCTTTCTAATCTGTGCAGTCATCAACTGATTAATGTTTGTAGTTTATTAGTAACTGTGTTAGTCATTCTACATGTTTCTGATCCAAACAGTTGTGCTAATCTGTTGACAGATTTAAGTATTCTAAGTCTGGTGCCAAGTTTAATTGCAGCCAACCAACCAACTGAGAACAAATCAATCAAGTACCATCTCCAAAATGGTGGTTGGTTGCAATGCATCTCAAACACTCTGTGTCTAGCTGTGGTTGTACAGCGGCATTCTGTTGTTCATCTCTCTTCATGTTATCTCCCAACTGATATTTTTGCCAACCTCTTGCTCGCCTGCCTGAAACTTTTCCATGTTCTCTCTAACAATATGTTTAAAAGCCAAGAGGATTGACTTAATTGTACAGGGGTTTATCCCATATGGCTCTGTCTCTTTCCGCAAAGCTACCCGCCGAAAGCGTTGCACAGAGCATGAGTTCCGTCGCTCAGGTGACGACTCCGGGGAGGGTCTCTGAGAAAATTGCACTCATGAACTGAATGATGTAGTTCAAAATCGAACCCACAACCTTCAGATGTGTGTGGCAGGCAGCGTAACCATTTCACCACTGAGACTTCCTTCCATGTCCTGTTTTTGAATGTGATGTGTACTCAGAATTGTTGAATACTTACATGCAGTTAGTGGAACTACACCAAGCCAAGCAAACGCCACCAGAGTATAGTGAAACCAGTATCTGATAGCCCTGGCCATGCTTGTAACCAGGCCACTAACAATGTCCTTGATAGGCAAACGATTCGGCATGTCTGGAGAATAAACTGGGAACAAACACAAGACCTTCAACACAGTGAAATAGTTGAATGTATACAAATAAAACAACACAAACAGTATTCTTTGTTCATATAATGAGAAGATATGCATTGGTGAATATCAAACCAACTGAAAATAGGGAAAGAAGAGCGAGAGGCAAATGGAGAGAAATGATGTGTGATGATCTAAGACGATGGCATGATGGAGTGTTATCAAGAGAATTGATCCAGCACACGATGTACCAAGATCTTTGGAGAGATATAAACCCCTATGCCACTTTTCAAGGCACATAATGATGATACAAATAAAGAGCTATATATGAAATAAACATACAGGCATACCCCATTGATCTGTGCTTCACTTAACTAACCATTTAAATGACACATATTTCTCATACAATCAACTGTGCTTTCCTTAACAGACCAAGTCTGTCATGTTTTGAAGAGACCAAGTCTGTCATGTTTTGAAGAGACCAAGTCTATCATGGTTTGAAAAGACCAAGTCTGTCTGTTTGGAAGATACCAAGTCAATCATGTTTTGAAGAGACCAAGTCTGTCATGTTTTGAAGAGACCAAGTCTGTCATGTTTTGAAGAGACCAAGTCTGTCATGTTTTGAAGAGACCAAGTCTGTCATGTTTTGAAGAGACCAAGTCAATCATGTTTTGAAGAGACCAAGTCTGTCATGTTTTGAAGAGACCAAGTCTGTCATGTTTTGAAGAGACCAAGTCTGTCATGTTTTGAAGAGACCAAGTCTATCATGTTTTGAAGAGACCAAGTCTGTCATGTTTTGAAGAGACCAAGTCTGTCATGTTTTGAAGAGACCAATGTCAAGTTTTGAAGAGACCAAGTCTGTCATGTTTTGAAGAGACCAAGTCAATCATGTTTTGAAGAGACCAAGTCTGTCATGTTTTGAAGAGACCAAGTCAATCATGT
The DNA here is from genome assembly GCA_963921405.1 of Cepaea hortensis. NCBI lineage: Eukaryota > Metazoa > Mollusca > Gastropoda > Stylommatophora > Helicidae > Cepaea > Cepaea hortensis. The sequence goes on from OY992889.1 coordinate 41,483,742, forward strand.
TTTGAAGAGACCAAGTCTGTCATGTTTTGAAGAGACCAAGTCTGTCATGTTTTGAAGAGACCAAGTCAATCATGTTTTGAAGAGATCAAGTCTGTCATGTTTTGAAGAGACCAAGTCTGTCATGTTTTGAAGAGACCAAGTCAATCATGTTTTGAAGAGACCAAGTCTGTCATGTTTTGAAGAGACCAAGTCTGTCATGTTTTGAAGAGACCAAGTCTGTCATGTTTTGAAGAGACCAAGTCTGTCATGTTTTGAAGAGACCAAGTCAATCATGTTTTGAAGAGACCAAGTCTGTCATGTTTTGAAGAGACCAAGTCTGTCATGTTTTGAAGAGACCAAGTCTGTCATGTTTTGAAGAGACCAAGTCAATCATGTTTTGAAGAGACCAAGTCTGTCATGTTTTGAAGAGACCAAGTCTGTCATGTTTTGAAGAGACCAAGTCAATCATGTTTTGAAGAGACCAAGTCAATCATGTTTTGAAGAGACCAAGTCTGTCATGTTTTGAAGAGACCAAGTCTATCATGTTTTGAAGAGACCAAGTCTGTCATATCTTGAAGAGACCAAGTCTATCATATTTTGAAGAGACCAAGTCTATCATGTTTTGAAAAGACCAAGTCTGTCATGTTTGGAAGAGACCAAGTCAATCATGTTTTGAAGAGACCAAGTCTGTCATGTTTGGAAGAGACCAAGTCAATCATGTTTTGAAGAGACCAAGTCCGTCATGTTTTGAAGAGACCAAGTCTGTCATGTTTTGAAGAGACCAATGTCATGTTTTGAAGAGACCATTTCTGTCATGTTTTTCACAACTGTTTTCCTTCACTTGAGGGTCTCAATGGTTGTGGGATCCAGGCTCAGAAGTTTCCAGGTTTCAACCTCAACATAGGGCTGCATTTTAACAAGGACTATCCATTTCTAATTATATCACACGTTTTCTGGTTCTCCTGAGAAGTGAGATCAGATTCTTAGCCTTCTCGGATAAAGGTGGAAGAAATAAGGTCCCATGTGCAATTTGTGGAAATCTCAGACAAACTGACTTCTGAGTTCGAGAGATGCATGACTTAAGTGTAACAAACTCTCTTTGAACAAGCAAAGAAGAAGCTTCTCTCAAAGGAGAGATTTAAATCATTCAGTCTGTTTACAAAAATGGTCTATTATGCATTCAGAAAAGAGACAGTGCATTAATTAAATTTATCAGTGTCCAAAGTGATTAAATTTGACGATTTCACAATTTTTGCTAATTATAGTGCTTTTACCTCTAACATTTAGAACAAGCAATGTATGCCTGTAATTTAAGATTAAATCACTTTAAGTCTTTCATCTGCTATTTTGGGATACAGATATAACTTATAACTCCATTTTTGTCCATCACTGCTGAAAATTGACTATTGTGGTGCTAGGAGGGTGCACCAACCCCAACAACAAGTAAGGACAATCTTGTTTAATGCTGCTGAGAATGTTGTTCAGAGAGTATGTGTTACGAAACATATTACACCTGGTGAAGAATGGACATCTGTTCCTATGAGGTTTAAGAAGACCTTACAAGAAGTCATCAATCTTGACAGATTTTGCAGAGAGCAGTTTCTTTCTACAGAGACAGCTGAAGTGAAGGTGGCTGAACACTCTGGTGATGGTAATGCTGTAATATTTATGAATGGATCAGTTGTTTGCCACAGGCCACAGCACTTTCTTTAACCCTTTACAGGGCAGACGCTTGTCCATTTTGTAGCCCTAAACGGGGAAGATTTTTTCAGGTTTGGAAAAATTTTGGGTCGCATTAGTAAAAACATCACAAATAAGGTGTTAGTCAACCGATTTTAGTTAAATAAACAAACACAATGAGGGGAAAAGCATGCAGAATATGTTACTCACGTGATTGTTGCCGATAATCCATACATGAACACAAATATTTACGAAATACGGCATGTTGTTTGTGATTTTCCGTCATCTATACAGCAATATACAAACACATTTTCAGAATCATAATCACTTTCTTTAAAGTCCAACTCACGACTGCTAATGCAAAGTAACGCTTTGCACTGATATCTAGCTCCGATTAATAGTCAACTTCGTGCCCTTTAATGTCATTTAAAATGAACCTAGCGAAATCTCGGCTATCACTTGAAGAATCGCCGAAATACATTTTGAAAAACAGCGTAAAAGTCCCGAAAACTATCAAAAATTGTCCTTAAAAGTCTGTTCAAATTCATACTATCGCGTTTACAAATGGCGGCCACGTTGTCAAGCTGTAGGCGAAAGCGAAAGTAGCCGTCGGAAGTGTCGGAAAGCCGAGAGATCGCGATTTTACAATGCATAATAGTATCGGCCGGAATCGGACGCTACGATCGTTTTATGGCATCGGCCGGAATTGGCCGCTGTGACCTGTAAAGGGTTAACAGCCAGTAATTCCCCGAAAATAAAACCGGGTCTTATATTAATTTTAGCTTTAAAAAATGCACTAGTGCTTATTTTCGGGGGATGTCTTATATGTGTTTTTGTTAGATACAAAAATTCTACATTTATTCATGTAAAAAATTCTACATTTATTCAAAAACAGTCATGTAATCTTCTTCTGGAATACCGCCATAACTCTCAAATCCCGAATTCTGGCCTGAAATTCTTGCGGCTCCATTTCCTGTAGAACCATTGGTCCCAGTCTCTCATGTCCAGCAATAAAGCTTTCCTTAAATGATCACTTCTTATCCATGTAGCCTACTCGTAGTATAGTGCATTGGTAACACAGCTGTCAGTGATCGTATCCAAGTCATGACCTCCTGTAAACTAAGCTTCACAAAGTTTCCACACTGATTTCTCTCCAAGTCACGACCTCCTGTAAACTAGGCTTCACAAAGTTTCCACGCTGATTTTTCTCCAAGTTTCTTATTCCAGCTGACAGTCTTACTAGTGCTTATTTTTTTTGGGTAGGTCTAATATTAAAAGCATCGTGAAAAGTTGTGCTAGGCCTTATTATAGGGGTAGGTCTTATTTTTGGGGAAACAGGGTAGTTCAGGAGCCCAGTGATGATGTATTGATAACTACAAGTAGCCTTACAATGGAGGTGCTGGCTGCGACAGTGGCATACATAGTTTAATAAATGATCGGAGTAAATACTATCTGCTGGCATTGATAGTTTACTAGATGACCAAAGTAAATACCACTTCTTAGCACTGATACAGCACTACGTTGGTTATAAATGCAGGACTGTACATATATGTGCATGCTGTGTAACTCAATGAACATCCTAAAAGAAGATATTGTCCGGACATATGTGTAGGGGGTGGTTTCAGTCGATACAGAAATCCATGACTGTTATTTTTGTTTTTGTGCCAGGACACATTGGTGTCAAAAGAAATTAAAGGGCACATGCTTTGGCTGGTTCTATGGCTATCATGAAGGATCCATCAATGGACTGAGTAGACATCCTGCATGTCAATATCTTGATACAGCTGCTGATTTCGAAGACATGGGTGAGACAATGGCCTTGCTGAGGATAAGAGACATTGCTGTCAAGCAGGGAGTTGTGAGACTTCAAGGCTTTGTCAGGGATACAAGATAACTGCCATGAACTAGTTTAATCAGCCATCCTGTAAACATTTTTAGGAGATCTGAGCACATATTGACTCGTCCAGCATGCAGTGATGGTAATCCATTTTTATAATTTGATCATGTGATCAACCACAACACTGTCATGGTTCCTATGTTCAAACATGGAGATAAATAACACTGCAAGAACATAACGTTTATGAAAGGAGAAGAAACTCACTTGGTGTAAATGAAAATCTGTGTTTACATAATTCACAATATTCTTTTCTGCTGTACTTGAGCCACTGTACCAAACTGATGAGAATACAGATACACAGACAATAGGCAATCACATTTATTTTAGAAGTAGTACATACATTTTGTATTAACTGAATCTGGAAACTCTAGATACACTTCCGTTTCATTACCTCTCTTAGTTTTCACAATTCTTTGCTGAGCATATTTTTTTCTTGGCTCTCGCTCACTTTGAACTAAAGCGTAGCCCATACATGTGCAAATAGTTTTAGTGCAATGGACTGATTTTTGTGTGTGGATTAGCTTTCCCCATGAGCAGTGTCCCTCACCATCAGGCAAACCCACTCCGACTTCAGAAATACTTGTAATTTACATCCCCAAGTCAAGGATGAGAAGTCAACATTTTAGTCCAACTCACAAGTGTTTGGCTGAGCGTCAATAATAACAACTATTGTTTTCACAATTCTGTGTATTCAAGTTAATGTCTCTATGGAATTCAGCCTTCCTTTCTGTGCATCATTAATAATCTTTCTCAAATGTTCCCATTTCTTTGATGTTTATCTACAATAGCCTAATTACACTCTTCAGTGTATCAGTATTGACTTTTCTTTAGTTTTATATATTTCTGTATATCAATAAATCTCTCTGCTTTTTGACACACTGCTGTGTATCAAAGATAACGTTCTAATTTTCACACATTCTCATGTATCGACCAACAATGCCATGTACCCACTTCTCCTGATTGTTTTTCCCATGTGTCAATAATAAAATATCTCAAGTTTTCTCTTTTCAATGTATCATTCCCAGTTTAATCAATTCACCAGGTGACGTCTTCACAATGAAGGTTGGCTGCAAAAGATCTCCAACACTGTCTGTCTCTCGCCTTGACTGTACATTCTGTCAGATTGATTTCGTCATCTCTTGATGTTATCTTCCCACTCGTATCATTGTCTACCTCTTGCTCACTTGCCCTCAATTATGGTTTTTATAAGAGTGTTATGTCTTTTAACGTGGCTGAAATATTTTACTTGCCTCTTGTTTATTTCTTTCATCAACTTTCATCAACTCTCTTTTCATTCCCAGTTTTCAGTAAAGACTAAATTTAAGTGGTAGTTCCATCTCTCTGTAACTGTGTACACCTATGTAAAAATTACTAGCTCCTCAGGACTATTTTTATATATACTTTTGTGAAAATAGCGGTAGAAGAGGCAGAGGCAAGCAGGGGAGAAATAATGCTTGATTGTCTAAGATAATCTCCAGTTTCGAATACAGTGTCTTATCAAACAGACAGACGCACAGACACACGCACGCACTCACACATGCACGCGCGCGCACGTGTGTGTGTATATGTATTGTGATTTATTAAAATATTGTCATGTAAATGTGAACTAATTAAGCCAAATTACAAGAAAACACACCTGATCTATAACTTCAGGCACTCTAACACACACACAATTATATTTCCATGAAGAAACAGTTTTATTTACCAGTCCTGGTGTACATATTTGATACTTCCAGTGCAGACACAAGGATGATATAATGGCTTGTCTCCAGTTCCCTCACAACGGCAGACACGACAAATGTCTGGAAATTGTACATTATAAATATTTCAATAGTATGATTGTAATCTCACTATAGTCTATAGAACAGTCTCATTTCAAAATGCATAACTTATTTCATTTCTTTCATTTCAGAAATGAAACTTATTTCTGACATAAATTATTTGATAGTGAAAACTGTCTTCACTGTTACTGTTAACATATTTCACTTAATTTAAGGCACAGCCATGGATACTCAGTCTCAGAGGGTTAAAAAGAATGTTGCATGCTTCTTTGCAGAATGTTGCAACTATCCCCAACCACAGGTTGATTTGCTGGCAATTTTAAGTTGAGTAGCTTGCCATTGCTTTCTGAATGACAAGTTAACATTTTAGCTCGACTGATAGACCAGTGTGTGGATTGAACCTACAATCCCGCCAACAGCTCACTGGAAGGTAAGCGCTAACACAAGCCCCATGGCACGCTGACCTCTCAGCAGACATAAAAGATGAAAAATTTTAATTCCTTCTATAGCACATTCCAATTTACCTTGCTAATGGTTACGGTAAATTGTAAATTACATTCATCTTTGTTGCAGCGTTTCATCAACAAAATGGAAATCAATGAATGCAATATCTCACCAGTATGAATTTGATATTTCCCAGATATAGGTACAGTTTTGAAACTATTATTACATCATCATGTGCCTGCCAGTGGTGTTGGCTTGGAGTCTCTCCATAGATCTCAGTCCCTGATGTTCTGGATCAACTCTGTTGATATTTATCTATGCCACCATCTCAATCCATCCAGCATCTTGTCTCTTGGTTTGCCACCGGCATTATTTCTCCACTGATCTTTCCAGTCATCACAATGTTTTCCAATGCTTGTCTTCTCATCACATGACCAAAGAATGTAATTTGTCTCTTTCCCATAGCTGTATATAAAATTCTTCCTACACACAGACATAACAAATAAATAATAGGAGCCATTACAATATATAAAATAAAGGGCACAAAAAAAATGCTTCAAGAATAAATAACAGAGAGTGGGAAACAGATATCTTAAAGAGAATAGCCAAAGTAAAATTTAAAAAAATCTCAGGAAGGTTAACCCAGTCGCTTGAAGAAGCTGGATGAGTCGATCAAAAGACGCAAATATCGTAGCTTTGCTGTAAACAGGCACAACACAATTATGTCCAAAACAAGACGAACGAAGAAGAAGAAATTAACCAAAATGAAACATGTTATGATATCTAAACAATGATGTTAATAATTAAATTAACTCATTGAGTCCCAAAAGATATTGTAGCAATAACTGCAATAAAAAAAGAGACATGGGTGTATTACTTTCAAAGAGGCAACATATACAAGACTGTATGTTAAAATATCTAGGGGTTTGAGAGCATGTTTTATCTTCAAAACGGCTACTTTTATTATGGTGCTTCTTTTTTAAATCAAATCTTTACAAAGTATCTTTGTCCAATGTTATGAATGCCCCAAGATACTTGTACAGATTAACCTAATCCAGTGTACATGGAAATTGCATTGTGGTATTTCTTTCTTTCTTTCTTTCTATTAAGAGAGGTGTGAGACAGGGATGTGTAATGTCTCCAGATCTGTTTTCCCTGTACAGTGAAAGTATTTTCAGAAATATTGAAGATATGGAAGGAATCAACATTGGGGGACAATGCATCAATAACATTAGATATGCAGATGATACAGTATTAATTGCAGACAATGAACAGGACCTGCAAAATTTAGTAGATGCGGTTGTTACACACAGTGAACAACAAGGGTTAGAATTAAATTGTAAAAAGACACAGATTATGGTCGTCACTAGGAAGAACGAAATACCACAATATAATATACAAGTAAATGGGAATATGCTTCAACAAGTGAATAGGTACAATTATCTCGGAACAGTAATAACATCTGATGGGAGATGCCTTGAAGAGATTAGAACAAGAATCGCCGTGGCAAAAGTAGCCTTTAGCAAGATGAAAAACATACTGACCAATAAAAAGATGTCAATTGAAACGAGGAAAAGAGTGTTGAGGTGCTACATAGAACCTGTATTTTTATATGGATGTGAAGCTTAGACAATGAGCAGTCAAGCTGAAAAACTTGGCTGATGGCTGTAGAAATGTGGTTTCTGAGGAAAATGCAAAGAATACCATGGACAGCCAGAAAGACCAATGAACAAGTCCAAGAAACAAATGAAGATCGTAAACTGATTAGAGACATTAGACATAGACAGTCAAAATTTTTTGGGCATGTTATGAGAAGAAATGACTTGGAGAACTTGGTGACAACTGGTAAGATCGAAGGGAACAGACCAAGGGGAAGACCTAGAAGCAAATACATGGATGGCTTAGCCTTGTGGCATGGTCAAGACAGAAACACGGAGTTGATCCATGACTCTGGTGATCGAGTGAGATGGCAAAACATGACTGCCCACGCTTACCGGCATGGCACATGACGGATGGATGGATTTCTTTCTTCTATTCTTCTTGGAAATGAGAATAGATTGCGCTTTCGTAATGAAAATACTTTGGGTATATAAAGAGACAGCTCCGTATTGAAGTATGTGCAGTAGGGATGATCGAAGTTAAGTGTGTAAGAGTAGGACAATATTACATGTTAGTGGATAACATCAAAAGATGGATGATGGGGAAAATGTTGTAGAGTGCACTGTGAAGCCACTGGGCAGAAAGTGTTTAACACTCACTACTGCTCGCTGACCTTCAATGTGGAGATGACACTGGATCATCATCATGATTAATTAATAAGATAAATGAACGGCATTGCCCATGAAGGCTAACCCAGTTAACAAATGCCAGAAATAAGATGTGTCAGCTGAAAGGTGCAAATATCACAGCCCTGCTGTAAACAGGAACAATGAAGGCAAATTCCAAACAATACATCAAATGAACACCTCACAAGCTGGAGTGTGTTCACCTGATGGTGAGGGACACTGGTAATAGGAAAAGCTAATCCACACATAAAAACTAGTCCAGTGCACTAGAAGTAGTAGCATGTGTATGGACTATGCTTGAGTTCAAAGCAAGAAAACAGGGAAACAAAAATCAGACAAACAAACAAGAAGAATAGCACTGAGGAAAAAAAATCACAAGTAGCAATACTGTAGCCTCTTCTTCAGTTATAGAGAGAAATAGCTACAAACTTCACAATCCTTATTATAGTCTGTTGTATATCCTTTACAGGACGTTGCAGTCAACACCAGCATTTTTTGCTGTTGTGATCTCTTGGCAAGTTTACGTTCAGTAGTTTGCCATTACTTTCTGAGTGACGGGCACCCATACCATTTCGTAAAAAACCAATGTAACGCGGTCTGCTGCCAAATCGCACGCAGCTGTGTTTCGAACTCGGGTATGCAGGATCACAAACTGTGTCCATAACCTCTTTGCCACAGACCCGGCTCATATTATTATTATTAATATATTAATAATAACAGACTGACTGCTGTTCCCCAACCAATCACTGATTTCCCCAATGGTAACTACACTACAGAAGGGTGCCTAACAAGTGCCCCTGCTCAAAGAAAACCAACAACATTATTATAAAACGAACATAATACTGATAAACTGATGTAGATTTGAGTGACTGTTTTGTTACATTCTTTTCTCACTGAACAGTAAGTTTCAGTTCAGTAACTAATCATATTTACTGTCTGCTAGCTAAGCAGTCGATTCAAGTTGAAGTTTCAACAACTTGACTGATACGCCGATGGAAGGCAGACATCCATAGAGTTATTTAGACTAGTCTAACAATCTTTCGTACATGGTGTACGTTTAGAATTCACTAACGGTATTGACGATTGTCCACAAAAAGTACGAAATAACTTTCAACGTAAACATACAAGACAATTCTACACATAGACATACCTAGCTGTCCGTCGTCTTCTTGGTCGTCCATGTTTGTTTGTGTCTGGACGGATGTCGTAATTTGATACCTATTAAATTTCTAGACAAGCTAGCCTACCATTATCAGTGTGTTATCTTTTACACTGTGAACAATTATAACAATAGCATTCAAACAATTCACTGAATTCCTTTCATTTAATAACTTAATCGCTTTCAGAAAGTGAAATATTGAGTACTCTGTTCAACTCGGGGGACCATACAAAAAACCGGAAGTAGTGAACTGTGTTTTCTTCACTAAGAATCAATAAGTCAACACGGTGAATTAGATTAAGAAATATTATAATATTCTCAATCATACTTCTGTATCAGATAAAATAACAATAAAACAAACATAACTGACATGGTATATACTTGCTGGCGAGACGTAGGCATGTTTACGACTTAAGGTCACTATTTTCGGCACTACTTTGTTGTCAATGTAAACAATACTAATCTTTTCTTTGGGGAACATTAGAGGCCATTGCATGAGAAATAAATGACAGGTATTGATTTTTACTCATAGAAGTAGAGTAAAGAAATACAGATTAGAGGACATACTAGACAATTGAAAGCTATAGTTGTCGAGGTCGGCTGCAAATGACTAGAGAGTCTAGAGTGCCTTGTTGAAGGAAGCTAGACTAGAGTACTAGAGGATGTCTGTGATGAGTACTAGTAGTACTACTAGTACTACTATGACTCTATGTCCCTCCATTATTCTCACAGCATATCAAGCCATGTAAGTCCATAGCTGCTCGTGTCCCCTCCTCAGTATATAGCTCAGCATGTAGCGGTCGATGGACGGAGGACACCACTTTTGTGTTTGTTAACAAAACTATTCTTCATTCTGGCTTCACCTCGTTTGACTTGGTGTTTTTGTTGCAGTCTGGTCAAGATTGCAGATTCACAGTCTGAGCCAGCATTTGATTAATTTAATTGTCCTAACGTCTCTGGGGGTATTCTTTACATCAGCCCAGCCTATTGCTTGTCCACTTTCCACAATAGCCTGGAAGCAAGCTTATCAGTTTGTTCATTCCCTCTTACACCCATATGGCCTGGCACAAAAATGAAGTCTTGACCTCCTCGGAGACTCCAACTACTCTATTCGAGCTCAATAAATTTTGGTCTTCCTGAGCATGCACATTAAGTCACTGAGACAGCATGATTGGGTTAAAATATGTGTCACCAGCCAGATTCTTCAATGCCGAGATAAGTCTTCCTGCATGTTATCTTTATAAAAAATTGTTTTGTTTTCCTTTTTTGTTAATAAAGACTTTGATCAAAACAAGGCCTGTACATGTCTGTCTGTCTGTCTGTCTGTCTGTCTGTCTGTCTGTCTGTCTGTCTGTCTGTCTGTCTGTCTGTCTGTCTGGCTGGCTGGCTGGCTGGCTGGCTGTCTGTCTGTCTGTCTGTCTGTCTGTCTGTCTGTGCTTGCGTGCATGCGTGTTTGTTTGGTTTCATCGAGCTTCTTAGCTATATTTTATGTTTTTATTTCGTTTTCTCCAACTAATCCACTCAGATACCTATGTGCAGTGCAGACTACGACTAGTACTCAGATACTTTAATGTAAAATGTAGAGCTACAAACTATCATAATGATCATCTTCATGTGCCTTGCCAAAAAAGCATAAGCATTCATGTCTCTTAACAGGTCTTGTTCCTTGGTGTTCTGGATCAGTTCTGTTGATATTCTGCCATATAGTGGGTGCCCGAACTACGTCATAGAAAGAACGTAGAGAATCCTAGAAGCCAAAAGCTCAGAGAAACTAGGAGACAAGTTGTCAACAGAGAAACGTCACGCTGACGTCAAGTAACAACAAACAGACTTTGTGGGGTTCTCGACAGAGAAGGCCATGCATTTTGATTCTTGAACAAATTAGTCTGGCTATGGAATTGTTGGCATCTTAGCAGTGGCTATAAAGTTAACAACAGATGAAAGGATGTCATAGAAGATTAACAGCGCCACGAATGCAGAAATGGCGGGCAGGAACCTAGACAGAATCTATGCAGCGGAGAAGCCAGCCGGTAGGAATGAAAGAAGGATGTGTACAGAGGCATAGCAACAATGGCGAACATTTTTAACATGTTTCATTGTATTATCTTAGTGTACATATAGTGTAAATGCCCGCCTGGCAATAACAGGCAATTTACGAACACAAGAAGATATTTGTTACAACCACTCGTGTCAGCTGTCAGATTAAAGCAGCTTTTCCTATTGTTCAACCCAGAAGTTACTTCGTCTTTTAAGTTCACAGTTGGCTCCAGTTGCTACTACCTTGACTCAGTTATTGTTGAGCCCAAATCGATTGATACATGCTGTTGAGTTCATAAATAAAGAATCATAATGTTGAGGAACTTACGGCATGGCATATTCCATCAAACCACAGCCTTAGACCATCCAGCATCGTTTCTCTCTATCTCGTCTACCACTGATCTTTCCAGTTGCTATGATCTTTTGGAATATTGTCTTTTCAGGATCATTATCTGCATCTTGTGCCCTGCTGACTGGCATAGATGTTCATGTCTCTTCACTGGTCTCAGTCCTTGAGAAGGCCATTTGTTGCCATTAGTAGATGTCAAGTATAGGGTGTATTTTAATGACTTTGCAGTGTTTGAAAATATTGCTAGTCCAAATTTTATATTCACCCTCTGAAAATTTCATGCAACATAATAGGTACATACAAAACTTGGACTGGCAATATTTTCAAACACTGCACAGTCATTAAATATACACCCTGTACTAAAAGACAAGAGTTGTGGAGAGACTTGATCAGCTATGCCAGTCAGTAAGACAAGTGGAGAACATGTTTCCACTCATTCTGTGCTATATTTAGTTAAGTCTAATAATATTTGCTTATAATATTTTAATTAACTGTGACTACTGTATATCTTCATTGCTAACATTGAAGTAATTTTAACATGGATCATCATAGATTTTCTTCATTGTGTAATTAATATTCACTATTATTTTAATTCAGATTTCTGAATTATGACAACAAAGGAGTCAGTTCCAATAGTGGAGTCAAGCATTAATAATGAGAAATGGGACAATAATGATCTAGCGACTGTAAGTTTTAACTTCCAGCCCTTTAATATGTTTATATACTTAATTACACTAATCTTCATAACATGTTATGTAGTCATATATATGTGGTGTATTGAAATTGTAAATAACAGTTTCAATATGTTATTAAACCAAAATTATTTAAGATAGTGTCACTCAAGATGGATGGTTTTGAATTATAGGATAACACTGGCAAACAATGTATCGCAACAGCTACTCCTGAAGTTCTTCTCCTCCTTCTTTTTCCCTTCACCCCCACCCCACCTCCAGTGGAGTATAGGCTCTCAACCAACTCATGCCATGCCTATCTTTTGTCATCTCTTGCCGCTCCTTCTATGTCCACCTCATATTATTCATCTGTATCTAATTCTGTTAAGAAGAACTTAGAAGCAACAGAGATATGGTTTTTAAGACAAATTTTGCGAATTCCTTGGACTGCCAGAGTAACTAACAATGATTGCCTGAAAGAGGCTAATGAAACTAGAACACTATACAAAACAATAAGAAAGAGACAAACAGCTTTCTTTGGTCATGTGATGAGAAGAGAGGCATTGGAGAACATCGTGACAACTGGAAAGATCGAGGGGAAGAGAGGCAGAGGCAGACCAAGAGAAATGATGCTGGACGGATTGAGACGGTGGCATGGGGGAATATCATCAACAGAGTTGATCCAGAACACCAAAGACCGAGATCTGTGGAGAGCCATGAATGCCTACGCCAGTCAGCAGGGCACTTGATGATGATGATCTAATTCTCGTCCCCGGTAACAATGGTGACATCAAACAATGGTGATATCAAAGAAGAAAGTGACACCAAAATGTGAAACGGACATAGAAGGGCAAATCCTTAACCAAGTGGATAATATTACATACTTAGGGGCAATTATAACATCAAATGGAAGATGCACAACAGAGATTAAGAGCAAAATAGGGCAAACAAAAGCTTCATTTCAAAAAATGAAAGGTATATTATACAATAAGTTACTGTCATTGAATGTAAGAAAGAGAGTGCTGAAATATTATATACTACCTAGAGAACCTGTTTTGCTGTATGGCTGTGAAACTTGGAATGTAAAGAACAAACTAGGAAGAACTACTAAGCAACAGATGTTAATGTCTCTGTCTGTTCCCTGATCTTTGCCTATATTGCTACCTTTTTATAGTCTATGCCATGCAGCATTGATGATTATGTCTGTCCATAGCCTTCTGTCTCTTGTGATACTAGTCATTCCTGATACTGGCATTCCTCCATGCCATGATGTCAAACTGTTCAGCATCTTCACTCTTGGTCTTCACCTGCCTATCTTCCCCTCTGACCTTCCCATTCTGAATTCATTCTCCAGATTTTCTCTTCTCATGACATGCCAAACAATTTTTAACTGTCTTCTTCTGATGCGAGTAACCAGTTCTCTTTGTGAGTTATCGTCTTTCAGGATATCTTCATTGCTCTTTCTATCCATTCACATGTTCTCATCATTCTTCTATAAAATCACATCTCCACAGCTTTCGCATAATTCCTCACTTGTCTGCTAATTGTCCAGGACTCACTTTTGTACATCAGGATTGGCTCAGTATAGCTCTTAAGAACTCTTTTCTTCACCTCGATTGAGAAAGATACATTGCAGAAAATATTCTTGATCTTGTAAAATACTGCCCTTTCTTGAGCTATTCTACATTTAACTTTCTTAATATCTTCCATCTGCTGTTATTAAAGTACCCAAATACCTAAATACATTGATTTGTTTTAGATTGATTCCATTAACTTTGATGTTGTACTTGTGTATACACTTTTTCTTTGTAATGACCATTATTTCTGTGTTTGCTGTTATTCAGACTAAATCCTTTATTATGACTTTCTGTTGAAATTATATCTACCATTTCATGTAACTGTGTTTCATTTTCAGTGACCAAAACAATGTCATCAGCATAATGCATGTTGTTTACATGATGCCCATCATCTGACATTCCTGGCATGTCTTGTGTGAATCTCACTATTATTTCTCTGTGCAAATTGAACAGATTGGGTAATAGTACACAATCCTGTCTAACGCCTTGTTTAATGCATTGAAAAGTTCCTAATTGGTTGCCAATATTTATAGCTGCCCTTTATTCCAATACATGTTCTTTATTGTTCTCAGATCTTGAACAGATTGGGTAATAGTACACAATCCTGTCTAATGCCTTGTTTAATGCATTGAAAAGTTCCTAGTTGGTTGACAATATTTATAGCTGCTCTTTATTCCAATACATGTTTGTTATTGTTCTTAGATCTTTACCATCAATGTTTAACATGTCCAACATTCTAATCATATGCCTTAGTCTAGTCAATGTAGCAGAAATATAGAACTGTTCATTTAAATCCTTCTGTATGTTAATGTTCTCAAGATGATTTTGTTTGTGTCTTTACCTTCTACAATTGTATTTCTTATTCTTCTCATTATAATTCTTATTAATCATATGGCTCAGAATCAGTTAAACTAATTGTGCAATGTTGTCCACAATTGTTTGCACCAGATTTCTCTGGTAGAGCTGTGACAATGGATTTCAAGGCATCATCAGGTATATATCCACTGTTTTGGATATCAATCAACAGTTTTATTATCACTTCTATACCCATTTGACACTGAGAAAAGCAGTTTTATGAGAACACAATCACAAGAAATGGAGGTTGTTGCAGTAACAAACACTTTCATCAGCAAAACAAATGTAATAATATTAGACAATGATAGAAATGTTGCAAAAATAACGACATTAAAGCATAATATTATCAAGACAGCATTTACAATAAAAAAGGAATACATTAGAAAAATACTTAACTAGGAATTTGGTTAATAAAGAAAAGATATATAGGCTGATAAAGGTACTGTGATGCCTCATAGAAAGAAGGGAGGAAAGGCTAACAAATTAGTCAGAGAAAAGGAGTGACATAAGCTAGTCGATTTAAAGAGGCAGAAGATGAGGGTGGGAGAGGAGGACACCTGGAGGAGACAAGAGAAATAGAAAGTTATAATATAGATGTGAGAATAGAGAAACATCCATTATAGAAGAGTTCATAGTGGATGCATACAATTGTTGTTACTCCAACAGTGCTAATGGGTCATGGTGCTGAAGTGGTAGTTTAATAATGTTACTGTGTAAATATGTAGGCGTTTTAAATTGCACAGTATAACCACTGCAGAATATGAATATAATCATCATCATCATGTGTTCTGCTGGCTAGCTTTGCGTTATGTCTGTCTACAGATCTTGGTCTTTGGTCTTCTGGATCAACTATGTTGATAACATTCCTCCATCATTCCTCCATCCAGCAACATTTCTCTTGGTCTGCCTTTACCTCTTTTCCCATTTGATCTTTCCAGTTGTCATGATGTTCTCAAATGCCTCTCTTCTCATCACATGACCAATGAAAGCTGTTTACCTCTTTCTTATTATTGTTATAATGTTCGAATATCATTAGCCTCTTCCAGGCAGTCGTTGTTAGTTCTCTGGCAGTCCAAGGAATTCTTATGAATATAATATAGATCTGTAAATTATCTGAATATGATATTTAGCTATTAATTTTTTTTTCCTATTTCCAGTGTTATCATCTACTCTACAGGTGAAAATTAAGATACTTCGAGGTCACACGGAGAGTGTCAGCAGTTGTCAGCTGATTCAGAAGTCTGAGAAAGTCTTCAGTGCATCAGATGACTGCAGTGTACGATTATGGGATTTCACAACAGGAGGATGCTTAAAATGTTACGAGAACTTACATACAGTAAATATATCCCAGGCACAAGCCACATTAAATGGCAACAAGTAAGGCAGATACGACAATTTTCAAAATATATCAAATAATTTCCTTGTAAGACTACTTCTCTGATACAAAAGCTTGACCAATTCTTTCAGGAAGCATTTAGAGACAGACCATTGTTAATAAAAGTAAAATAAAGGACCCTTGCCTACACCTTCAGGAATACTGGGTATATGGTGCTAACTACATACTTTTAGAGACCAATTGGTACTTGATGGGTCATGTTTACTTCCCATAACATGTCTGGGTACCCAGTTTAGGCTGTGTTGACCCGGGAGCCCAGATTGATTTGTTAAAATGCCTTCCTCAAGGGGGATTGGAATACATCACCACCACGCCCACAATAAAGTGAGCTACTGGGCTCTTGTAACTTCCATTACCTTATCTATTTTTGTTCTACAATGTATGAGTATGGTTTGGGGCTGCTGACAGTATCAAAGAGCCAGCCTGAAAGATTGGAGCGCATACAGAATGCTGCCATGCGGTTAATCCTGGGGTGCACAAAGGACACACCAATTATCTGCATGAGGCATATCCTGGCGCTACCAACAATGACGGATGGGCATAGGGTCCTTCAGGCCAAATGGTACCTGAGAGTTGCCGCAGACAGGGATCACCCACTGCATGCAGCAATGGATATAGTCAAGGGTCATAGTCTAAGACGAGGCAGGTTCTGGATGGCACAGGCGGAACTTTCTATACGTCAGGTGTGCGATCAAGAGACCATCAATCGTGAAAGAGAGTGGGTTGAAGGTCCGGAAGACATCACGGACTGGCACAATGTAATAATAACACTGGGTCGTGAGTGCAGAGAATGGGCAGCGGGCCGCACTGAGTTTGAAGTGCAACAGCTGATCCAGAGCAACACACATCAAGGTGACATAGTCATCTACACCGATGGGTCAGTAGTGAGAAACAGACATAGTGGCTGGGGCTTTATTGCAAATGCTAATGGACGAGTCTTGCAAAAGGAGAGTCTGGCATATGAGACTACGACCTCCAGCATGAGAATGGAGATGGAGGCAGTAACAGCGGCATTCCGGTTGCTAGAGGAGACTACTGCAACACACGTTGTATTCATTGCGGATTCAAAGAGTATGTTTAGTAAGGTGGAGAAAGGAATGTTTCATGTGGAATAACTCTCGTCGCTTCAGAGGTCACAGATTGTGAGAATTGTATGGCTATTTTGCCCTGGCCATGCAGGGGTACGAAGGAATGAACAGGCTGATAGGCCAGCAGGGAATGTACCTCTTGGTAGTATTTTGCCTATGGACAAGGAGGAGGTTTCTGTGTGCTTGTGGGACCAGGTGGAGAAGGCGGAGGAACAGATTGAGAACCCATATGTGGAAAGAATGAGATTGCGGGGGATAGGCAGGGGTTCTGGAAGAATCTCAAAACTGAGAGGAAAGACCAGGAGAACGTTTAATCAGATAGCGGTGGGAACTAATAGTAGTATGACTCTTCACTGTCTGTTGAACGAGGGGATGGAGCACGTATGAGAATGTCCTGAATGCAGTGATGTCGGTTCTTAACTCAACTCAACTCAACTGTTCAACAATATACTCTGTTATTACATTTTTGTGTTATGTACAATGAAATAAAATGTACTACTGAAGCATATCAAATGTTTGCATTTTTAAAAGAGGTGATGTTTACTTACATTCTTTAACAGTTTTTTTTAGATATTAACATTAAAACATGTTTTCATAGATAAGGCAAGAATGGGAGGACTCGCATACATGTTGTCCATGTTAACATTTCTTGCTTGTAAGAAAATGAAAATAGTAAGCCAAATAGCCTCTATCTTCTTCTTTCTTCTCTTCTTCTCCTTCTCCTTCTGCTCCTCTTCCTCCCTCCTCCTTCTTTTTCTTTACACCTTCATCTTCTAGCTTTCATCTCCCAGTGTAGCATAAGCTCTCAGTCAACTTACAAGCCCTTTGTAGACTTATTCATAAGTGGATTTTGCATCTGAAGCTTTCTATAGGATAAAGTAAACAATATAAAACAACACAAAGAATTGTGGCTTTACATAACATAATTATGACACATACAGGACGTTACAGCGACTAGCCATCATTAGCAAACAAATACATGCGTGAAACACAACATATAGTACAGGAGAAGATCCTCCGGTGACTATACTACGGCATAAGGACGGGATGAGAAGAATATAAAGATGAAAAAAATGAGAGCAATGACGAGAAAATTAAAATGTAAAAAAATGTTGCTACTTGACTCAGAGTCTGAGTCTGTACTAGTACATGCTTTTATTTTTATTCATCTTTTTATTCTTCTCATCCCGTCCTTATGCCTTAATGTAGTCAGTGGAGGATCTTCTCCTGTACTATATGTTGTGTTTCGTGCTTGTATTTGTTTGCTGATGAAGGCTAGTCGCCAAAACATCCTGTATGTGTCGTAATTCTGTTATGTAAAGCTGCATTACTTTGTGTTATTTTATATTGTTTACATTTCCACAGTTTTACCACAGTTCCACCAAATTTTATTCATATTTTAGAGGATAAAGTAGCCTGTCTTACACCGACACTCCTTACTCACTTTGTAATACATGCATGGTAGGTTACAGTGTTACCACTATTCTTTGCTCCTCTTATATCCCCTGATAATACATAGGTGAAGTTGGTTTCCATCTTGGCTCAGTCTGAATATTATGAAACCTACGTACAATACAAATAATTATAGCAAGTGTTCTTTTGGTATATATACATTTGACTCCTTCCTAGTTCTATGGAGTTTGTGCACTGTGTTCAGAAATCAAGAATGAAGAGAAATTAATCATGCACTTGTAGAATAGACTTTGTCTTTCTAGAAACTAAACAATGTACAAGTTAATTAAATATGCATGACTTAAAATAATATACGTAAATAAAAGTAAAGGACCCTGATAGACACATTAAGTCATATTGGTAAAGTAAGTAAAAGAAACTTTTATTTACCATAAGCATCTATGGCATGTGGTGCTAGACTCATATTTGTATAGACCAACTGACACTCCAGGGATGATGTGGTCACTATCACGCCAGCCATCTTCACTTCCCAAGACATTTCCTGGTACCCAATTTAGTCTGGGTCAACATGGGGTAGAGGTTAATTTTTAAAATCTGCCTTGGTGTAGATTTAAACCCATAACCACCAGGCCAGCAGGCAAATGACTAGTCATTACACTGCTGCAGCTCCCATATAATAATATATTATATTTTAGTTTATTTCTTCCAGATTTGTAACTTGTAGCTGGGACAAAAACATCAAGTACTGGGATACAGAGACAGGAAAGTGTATTGTAAGTGAAATGTGGGAAAGTACTTTGTAATGAATCTGTGATGGTATAATGGTTAATACATTTGCTTACTAAAACAATGGTTTGAGTTCAATCCTGAGCGGTGGCAGGGTTGAGTTGAGTTGAGTCAAGAACCAATATCACTGCACTCAGGGTATTCCCATAATCGCTCAGTCCTCATCTTCAACAGCCAGCATAGAGTCCAATGGTGCCCATTGCAGTCTGATTATATGTCCGTCTTGCTTTACCTCTGAATGACGACCTTCGACCAGATCCTCTAACCACCCCCTGCTGCTGAATTCTCCCTAGACCACGATAGTCCATCTGTTCTTCTGCAAATAACATTCTCCCAGAGGGCCTTCAGCACATTTGCCTTATCATGCATCAAATCATACCTTAATGATGCCAATCTATCTGCCTGTTCATTTCCAACTACACCAGAGTGTTCTGGAGAAAAGATCCAGCAAATGCTCACAACCTGCGACCTCTGAATCAAAGCAAACCATTCTGCATGAAGCTTTGCCAGTCTTCACCTTTGCCAGCATGCTTTGTAAATCAGTTGCAATCACAACATGTGTATACAGTTTGTTCTCCAGCCAGCGGAAAGCTGCAGTAATTGCCTCTACCTCCATTCTCAGACTTGAGGTTGTGGTGTCATAAGCCCAGCTCTCCTTTACTAGACACCAGCCATTTGCTTTTGCTATGAATCCCCAAGCACTTTTTTGCCTCTTAACACAGAGCCATTGGTATACATAGTCACATCACCAGAACAAGAGTAGTCATGAATTAATTGCTGAATTTCAGCTTTCATAGCGCTTTCTGGCACCCCCTACACTCACAGTCCAAAGTAATTATAACCCCACACAAGTCTGAATTTCTATTTGACACTCTGACCCACTCCTTGCCTTTTTGGCAATCTTCTAAAGTGTGCACACTTCTCTGATAGTATCTTCTGCCTGAGTCATCCATGATCTTCCCCTTAGTAGCATCCAGGAAATAATGCAAGAGCTGTTCCTTGTCCGCAGCTACCTTAAGTTATGACCTTGCCTGTAACACTTTGCATCTGTCTGCAATGGTCTGCAACACCAGGATGTATCGCATACACACTATTGGGATGTCCCATGAACACCCCTGAATCACCCTTATGGCTTCATTCTGTATGTACTCTAGTTTCACTGGCTGACTCTTTGAGACTGTGAGCATTCCCAGTCCATACTGGGTTGATCAAAGGTATCTCAGGTCTTAGTCTGTTAGTGTCTGTAATGGCAGAGTTTTTTTTTCTTTTTTTTCCTGACTCTTATCCTTATATCCATTTGGTGTATCCAACCTTCTAAGGAAATGAATACTGGGTAATTTTCAAACTTGACTGAAAAGGAATAGAGCTAAGGAAGAGATTTGGCCATCCCACCTCATTGTTCCATGGCCTACAATATGTGAAGGAGCCATGGTGGCATAGTGCCAGGACAGTGGTTCAGTTTCAATTCCCAACAGAGGTACAAGTATTCTTTCTGATCACTATGGCTCTGGCCAACCTGTACTATATTGGCACCTTGCCATTTTGACAGACGGTAGTTTGTTACATTGTGCTTTAAAATAAGGCATAATGTCAGGGACCAGGGACAGAGTTATGCCTCTCCATAACACAAAGCCTGGGATAATTGTAGAGACCATGTGTTGACATGCAGCACGATCCCTCTCTAGGCCTGCCTAGTTTACTCCAGAGGAAAGGTAACACCCCCTACATCTGGAACAACACAAGCTGCAGAAGCTGCCGGATCATAAAAAACAATGCTCTAACTGTCTGCCTGTCAGAGCTTGATCCTAGACCAGTTGCCGACAAAGGCTTAGGGCCTGGTCTGCCCTGCTATGACATTTAGTATTTAGGCTGCATTTCCTTGCATTAGGATAAGGCTTGTACCATACCAGTTGCGCTCCTATGCCCAAATTCATTTGCACAATGTGGAGTGTTAGGTTTTGTGTGTGACTCCTAACATTTTGCAATAACAGAATGCAGGTGGTACTGTCTACTGTTATCCGGTATCTCAGTCATATATAACTAAGACCTGACAGACCTCTGGCCGACTCAGCCTCATGAAAATGGTTACTAGAAAACATTGAAAAGTTTCTGGAAATTATGTAGGAAGACAAGATGATGAGGAAGGGAACTGGCCACCTACCATATAGGTCATGACCTAGAATATGTGAAGTCTGACACTTTATATCCAACAGCAGTGTTTGCTATGGAACTACCGTTATCTTCACTTGTTCATGTGTTCTAAGATAATATTGTTTTCTTTTTCTAGTGTTCTTTAAGTCACCAGTTCATCAGCAATTATGCTACCTACATGTGTTATACAAGAAGCAACACATACTCCTCATTATGTGTGGTCTATGGCTATCCTACACAAGTGTTGCCATCCTGCACATGGGTGGATATTCTACATAGCAGTGGCTATCTTACATAACTGGTTATCTTACATAACTGAGGCTATCTTACATAACTGGTTATCTTCCATAACGGTGGCTGTCTTACATAACTGGTTATCTTTAATGACTGTGACTATTTTACATAACTGGCTATCTTGCATAACTGGTTGTTTTCCATAACTGTAACTGTCTTACATACCTGGTTATCTTACATAACCGAGACTATCTTACATAACTGGCTACCTTACATAACTGTGGCTGTATTACATATCTGGTTATCTTACATAACTGTGGCTATCTTACATAACTGTGGCTATCTTACATAACTGGCTATCTTACATTAGTGGCTACCTTACATACCTGTGGCTATCTTACATAACTGGTTATCTTACATTACTGTGGCTGTCTTACATAACTGGTTATCTTACATAACTGTGGCTGTATTACATAACTGGTTATGTTTCATAACTGTAGCTGTCTTACATAACTGGTTATCTTACATAACTGGTTATGTTTCATAACTTCATAACTGTAGCTGTCTTACATAACTGGTTATCTTACATAACTGGTTATGTTTCATAACTGTAGCTGTCTTACATAACTGGTTATCTTACATAACTGTGGCTATCTTACATTACTGGCTGCCTTACATAGCTGTGGCTATCTTACATAACTGTGGCTGTATTACATAACTGGTTATCTTACATAACTGTGGCTATCTTACATAACTGGTTATCTTACATAACTGTAGCTGTCCTACATAACTGGTTATCTTACATAACTGGTTATGTTTCATAACTGTAGCTGTCTTACATAACTGGTTATCTTACATAACTGGTTATGTTTCATAACTGTAGCTGTCTTACATAACTGGTTATCTTACATAACTGTGGCTATCTTACATTACTGGCTGCCTTACATAGCTGTGGCTATCTTACATAACTGTGGCTTTATTACATAACTGGTTATCTTACATAACTGTGGCTATCTTACATAACTGGTGTTCTTACATAACTGGCTGTATTACATAACTGGTTATCTTACACAACTGGCTATCTTACATAACTGGTTATCTTACATAACTGTGGCTGTATTACATAACACTAGCATCTTACACAACTGTAGCTTTATTACACAAGTGTGTAACCTTACATAACTGTGTCCACCTTACATAACCGTATACATTGATGCATGGTTATCCTGACAACATAATTTGGTCACAGTTGGCCATGTTTCGAAGTACACTTGTTCCTGCAATGAAATAATGCCACGATTTGAAAGTGACAGGTTCGAATTCTGGTAGGGTAACTATAGCTTTCAGGTTTTATGTTATCTAGTGTTTACTTTAATAGTATTTCTTCTTCCATGAATCACCATTCAATACCTTTGAATTCATTTATGTGCTGATTCAAGGGCTTCAGATTTCCCTGACAATTAATATTTCTATTAATATTATAAAACAAGTTTATAATTGACCAGGCAAATATGATTATACTTGGTTATGTCCCTGTCTATTTCAGCTTGAAAAGACACATGATGATTTCTTGACGTGCTGTAGAATCTCTCATGGAGAAAAGCTCATTGCTGTAGGGTCAGACTTGGGAAGATCTTTAAGAGTTTATGATATAGAAAGTGGACTTCAAGTTCACGATGTCAAGGGTTAGCATTTTCTATTATTTCTGTTAATACATTATTTTTAATGTTAAGCCAATGTGTACCAAGCAACTCTCCATTTCTTTATTGGTTCTTAAATACAAGCTGTTCATGTCTTTATTTCTTCTTTCCTTCTCAATTTATTATATTAACCCTCCTGCTTCAGTTATAATAATTAAAAACATGGTCTCTGCAAGAACATAGTATTGGGCATACTATTTCTAATAGTATGATTAATAGTGGCTAATGAAGACAACCTTTTTAGGGGTGTCTAGCTGGTCATGCATGGAAGTACACTTGTTCCTGCAGCGAGGCGCTGTCATCTTTCGGAGGTGACAGGTTAAAATCCCAGTCAGTAACTATAGCTGTCAATTTGTTATGTTGTCTAGTGCGTCCTTTAATCCCTACTTCTTTATTCTACTTATATGAATGTCAAACAATACATGTCTGTTAATTGATGAACTGCTTTGAACTGAGAGATTAATTGTTAGTATACTTGCTGGCTCTGTGGTGAAGAGGTTGCGGATGCAGTTCGTAATCCCGTATACCACGTTTGAAAAACAGCTGTGGTGATTTGGCAGCAGACCGCTGGTTGTTCAGAAAGCAATGGCAAATTACTGAACGTAAACTTGCCAGGAAATAAAAATCAGCCAAAAACTGCTGGAGTTGACTGCAACATCCTGTAAAGGATATGCAACTAACTTTTAACTTAACACTTGCTTTTTCATGTTTGGTTGGGTTGTGCAGCTGAAGTTTTTCTACAGAATGTGGAAGCCAGCGCTACGCCCAATTCTCATTTGTCACCTCTTATGACCTGTATAGCATGTTACAGTGTGTTACCATTCTTTGCTTCCCTTAAGAGTCCTGGTGACATGGCCGGAAAACCCAGTAGCGGCAAAAATACAACATATGTGATAGTCTACAGAGTTACTATTCTTTGCTGGCCCCTGATTTCTGGTAACATGCAGGATAAAGAAGACACTTGCTTACAAAACAGTACAAAAACAACAGTGAATTAGACATGTGAAAATTAGTTGTACTCTTTCATCATCTTATAGCAAGTCCATTGCAGAACATCGCTAATATAACAGCCTGTCAGAAAGACTCTTGGTTCTTCACCAGTTCCTGTGCTTCATGCATTTTCATGCACAGAGTGACTTTAATGTCTACAGTTCCATTTCTATCAAACTTTTCTCTTCTTCCAGAAACATACCTTCCATTACTGCTCTTTCTAAACCATTTGAGGTATGACAAGGTCAAAAGTGTTTTAGTTTCTGAAACAAATTGCTGTTGATTAGCCAAATTCCTTCAATATTCAAATCTTGTAGCATGTCAGTATTTTTCATGGTTTTGCCCTTGGTATTCTTTGAATGTGTCTGTAAACTTTACACTCAAAATCCTTCATTTTCTTCTTTCGTGACTGTGAAATGGTTCACAATTCACATCCATTTGTTACCATAGAAAAGATGCATGCTCTTTCATATGTGTCATACAAGACAGCAAATGTATTCATGACAGTACTAACGTATATCAAATTGCACCCACATACATTTGTGATTTGACTTATTCTAATGAGTTGAGTATTCATCATTATATTCTAGGACACCATGAGAGTAGCCTAACTAGTGTCAGGTTTGCTCCGACTGATGACAAAATTATTACAACATCCATGGATAAGACAGCAAAGTTCTTTGATCTTGTCACAGGAAACACAACCATCAAACTAGAGTATGTTGTTTTTTCATACAATTTTTTAATGAATACTGTTGGCGTGTTTTAAATTATTTAATGTTATCAACACATAATGTAACTTTAACTGATTCAGTGCCAAGTAAAAAGTAGGTTTGGACTAAACAAGGTACACAATCAAATGAACAAGTGTTATAATGTAAACTTTCTTTCACTGAGCATTACAACTGCAGAAGATACTACGAAACAAAACAAATTACACGATGACCCTAGTATGGTGATATATCATCCTTCTGTCCAAATGGGAGGTCACATAGGAAAGTGTTCCTCTATTTTCTATATGTTCAGCTATAGTGCTAAACCCTTCCTCTATTCTCCATATCATTAGCTATAATAAGAAACTCTTCCTCTGTTCTCTGTATGTTCAGCTATAGTGCTCAACACTTTCTCTATTCTCTTTATGTTCAGCTATAGTGCTAAACCCTTCCTCTATTCTCCATATCGTTAGCTATAATAAGAAACTCTTCCTCTGTTCTCTGTATGTTCAGCTATAGTGCTCTACACTTTCTCTATTCTCTTTATGTTCAGCTATAGTACTAAACCCTTCCTTTATTATCCGTATGTTCATCTACAGTACTAAACACTTCCTCTCTTCTCCCTTCCACTCTTCTTCCTTCTTATATTCTCTATATGTTCAGCTATAGTGCTAACCATTCCTCTAATCTGCATAATGTCACCTATATTAAGAAAGCCTTTCTCTATTCTTTATATAATTCTAGTGTTAGGCTAAAACTTAATTCTCGGACTCAAAACTGGTTATTGTAGACTCAGATCACACCTCCACCAAAAGGGTCTCACTGACTCTGCCACTTGGAACTGAAGCACCAAAGCAAACCTCAGAGCATGTCATACAAGACTGTTATGACTTTACTGGTCAGAGAGAGGAAATCTGACCCACAGCCATTACCCTTCAAGACTGACTATGGGGGACTTGTGAATACCTCAAGCAAAGCTATTTGTATGTGACCAATGCTGGAATAGATGTATCAATCAATTATGTGCCATGCCGGAAAGCGTGGGCGGTCATGACTCGCCATTTCACTCGATCACCAGTGTCGTGGATAAGCTCAGTGTTCCTGTCTTGTCCATGCCATATGGCCAAGCCATCCAGGTATTTTCCTCTCGGTCTTCCTCTTGATCTGTTCCCTTCAATTTTGCCAGTTGTCACTAAGTTCTCCAATCCATTTCTTCTCATAACTGTCCAAAACATTTTGACTGTCTACGTCTAATTTCTCTAATCAATTTATGATTTTAATTTGTCTCCTGTAGTACTTGGTCATTGGTTGTATAGCAAATGTTAATTCCTGTAGAAGAAATACTCAACCTTTCCTCTTTTCTCTAAATATTTCTCATGTTCAGCAATAGTACCAAACATATATTTTTAGCTATACTCTGTATCTAATCTTGGTGTCCTCTCAAATTAACAGAGGTCATAGCAACGTAGTCTCCAGCTGCTCAATTACAAAAGATGAACGAAAATTTGCTACTGCATCTTGGGACAAAACTATTCAGCTATGGGATGTTGCTACTGGTGTGTACAGGTAAGACATTATTTATGATTCCTTCTTAACCTAATTGGTAGTGATAACAACTCTGCTGCTGATCAAGCACAACAGGTGGCTTCTGATCATCATCAGAAGTCCCCCTTTCTTGAATGTCATGACTCTGGGTGTCTTTCTCCTGCTGTAAATTCATACTCTGTTTTGAGACATTTAATTTTTCAATTTGTGTTTCTGTTGTCCCACACATACGCATTGTACCTGCTCCCAAGCCATCCTGCCCTTGGGAAGCAGAACATCGTGCACCCTGTGCTTTGTGCCCTCACACATCCCCTAGCACCTTCTTAAACTATATGAAGTTTTAACTTGTTACTATACTTAAACACCCTGTCCCCATCATCATCATTTTTATACCTTCATGCTCCCTGGGGAACATGGAACTACAAAGAAATAATCTCTTTTGGGCTTATTTATATAATTTCAGAAAAATAATGTAAGCCTGCTTGTCTTGAATTAGATTATCATTATGATCATCATATACCATTCTCTGCAGGTCCGCATGGCCAAATGGGTAAGAATGCATTTTCTATAACATCCATTGTGCTGATGTCGAGGTAAGCGGTTCAACCCCTACACTGGACAGCTGGACTAAAATGTTGACGGTCATCCTTGACTTGGGAATGTAAATTACAAGTACCTCTGGAGTTGTTGTGGGTTTGCCTGATGGCGAGGGACACTGTAAATAGGGAAAGCTAATCTACATGCAAAATTCAGTCCATCACTACTATAAATAGTGTATATGGACTACGCTTGAGTTTAAAGTGAGCGAGCGCCCAAAAAAAATGCCATTCTGATAAGTATGAGTGGTCATAGTATGCCATCGCACATTATCAGAGTCTTAGATCTATTTTGTGTTCTTGTCCCCATTTGATTATAATTGGGGTAATTATTAATTGCATCTTAACTGTTCCATCTGGGTATGGCTTGGAGTCACTTGACAGTGAAATCCCTAAAACTTGTGGTGATCACTTGCTAACCAAGGCCTAATCCCTGCCAGGCCATACCTGCTATGCTGAATCATGAACTCATTACATCTTAACGTACCTCTCTGCAGATTGACGTTCTATTATCTGTTTTACACACCTTGACGGCTTCTTAGCCTAGCAAGTGAAAGATGAGGTCTGCAACACAATACCCATTACGACAGTACCGGGTCAAGAGAAAAGATTTTACACAAACATCACTCTGGTAGATACAAATCCTTTTCAATGTACAGACAACCTGAACGGCAAGGCATTGGGCTTAAAAGTTAAATCTTAGTCTTCCTGAGGGAAAAAACCTTTTGGTTTGGTCAGAACTTCTAGGGTGGGGGGGGGGGCATGGTAGCAAAGTGTCTAACATGCTTGCTAGCCAGCCTGGTGGTCATGTGTTTGAATCCCCATCAAGGCACACTTAATCAAATTAACCCCGTTGACCCAAGCTAAAATATGTGCCAGGAAATGTTCTTGGAGGTCAAGGCAGTTAGCTTTATGTTGATGACATCACCCATTGACTGCTGATTGGTTTATGAAAAGGGACTAGAACCATATCCCTATAAGCCTCAAGGTGTGTAAAAGGGTCCTTTACTTCTGTTTACAAAGGTTCTTGGGACTGGATTTACAGCCTAGTTTATGTGCCTCAATGAAGTATCCTTGTGGCAGATAGTAGCATGATGCTGCATCCCCATTTCAACATTTGTTTTCTGTTGCTGAACATTAAACAAATAAGTCTTATGCTTTTTTTTTAAAACTTGTAGTTAAATTTTATTTATAATTCTCTAATGTAATTATCTATTGTTTCATTTGTTTGAAACATTTTTCAGGTCAAAAGGTCCTTCAGTACTAAAAGGAGTCCATGATGGTTCTGTTAGTTGTTGTGAATTTAGCCATGATGGTGAGTATACTCAAAGGTTTTTGGTTTCTCTTAAAGGAATACTCTGTGCCAGGGCTTGGAATATTTATCTGACACTGACTGCAGCAGTTTATAGTGAATGAAAGCAGAAATAAACAAAATATGTAAATAGCACATCAAGAAGCAGCAAATTATTTTAACAACAGAAAGACACAACAAAATTGCTGTCTGAAACAAACACACATTATATTCCTTTACTGAATTTAAACACAGCAGCCACAAACAATAGATTGCATGATTTATCGCCTGGCATATTTCATTGCATTTTGTCAGGTGCATACTGCATAATTATATATCATAGGAAGTGAATAGATGAATTTTGTGTGTGTGCCTTTTTGGTCTCTGATACTGTTCGAATACAGAGTAATGTTATCCCTATGGTAGTTGCAGAGTATATATAACATTATATTATACAACAGCTAAACATTGCCACAAGAATGTCCAACATATGCAAATCAGAGGAAATTACTTTGACCAACACCTGCTTCATGTAAGGATATATATAATTCTTTAGTATGCACATGACGAGATGCAACGAAATATGCCAGGCAATAAATCACAAAATCTATTGTTTGTGGCTTCTGTGCTTAAATGCAGCAGGATTGACCTGGATATATTTAGTTTTCAACAAATAATTAGCATATTTTGGATGCACACATGTGGTAGAAATAAACTTGTTTGTGAGTAATTCTGTGCACACATTTATTTTACATAATTAAGTTATTTGATATTTGAAATAATTGTACTATTCTATCATTAATAGAAGAATAATGAGCATACCATTGATGGATAAAAAAGTGTAATAAAGATATCTTGAAAAAAGTTAACTCACAAAGAAAATTAATTACTAGCACTGGAAGAAGACAGTCCACATTATATGGGCACATCATGAGAAAGGGGAAAGCTGAATTACGTCGTCATAACAGGAACGTTTGAGGGGAGGATTGGCAGGGGGGAGACCAAGAGAGGAAATGCTAGATAATTTGACATCATGGCACGGAGGAACATCAGTATCAAAAATGATTGCCAGGACATGAGACATAAGACTGTGGACAGACATGATCACCAGTGTCACTCAGCATGGACTATGAGAAGATGAAGAAAGAGGAAGCAGATGTGGACAGACATGATCACCAGCATCACTCAGTATGGACTATGAGAAGATGAAGAAAGAGGAAGCAGATGTGGACAGACATGATCACCAGCATCACTCAGTATGGACTATGAGAAGATGAAGAAAGAGGAAGCAGATGTGGACAGACATGATCACCAGCATCACTCAGTATGGACTATGAGACAAAGAAAGAGGAACCAGATGTGGACAGATATGATCATCACGTCACTCAGCATGGACAATGAGAAAATGAAGAAAGAGGAACCAGATGTGGACAGACATGATCACCAGCATCACTCAGCATGGACTATACGAAGATGAAGAAAGAGGAACCAGCTGCGAGTATGGGAAGTGTTAGGACCATCACATTTTTGTTAACCCAATGGCAAGGAGAAATAAGTGGCCAATGTTTCCTTCCTGTAGTGAATGATGACAGAAAAAGAGAAAAGAAAAATCACAACAACAGAAATGAGATTCCTGAGAAGAATACTCAATGTATCAAGAAAAGATAAGATCAGAAATGAAGAAATCAGGACTAAAGTGGGGGTTATAGCTGCACTCGATTTTATTAGAAAGCAGCAAGTCAAATGGCTTGGCCATGCAAGTAGGTTACCAACTAACAGTATACCACAACAAGCAATGATGTACAGACCAGATGGAAACAGAGGAAGAGGCTGACCACGTAAACGATGGATGCAGGGAATAACAGAGTCCATGGGAATATTAATACATGAAGTCCATAATCGGGCACTCTCCCGCTGTTTATACTTCACCTCTACACTGCAAGATACAAGAGGAACATGATGAGATGAGATGAGAAGAGATGAGTGAATGATGAGAACTGAGATCGAACCCTTGTCCAACTGCATTTATGTCATTGTCAGCATAAACATCCTACACACTGGCACTTTGCCATCTTGACAGATGCAAGTTTGTTACACTGTGCTTAACAAAAGGCATAATAACTACAACCCATGGTGGTAAGACCTGGGATGGAGTTATACCTCTCCATAGCAGAATGCCAGGTCTGAATTGTAGAGTCCATATGTTGCCCATGCAGCATGATCCTTCTCTGGGCCTGCTTAATCTACTCCAGAGGAAAGGTAACACCAATACATCTGGAACAAGACAAGCTGTAGAAGCTGCCAGATCAGCAAAGCAATGCTCTAACTGTCCACTTGTCAGAGCTCAACCCTAGACCAGTTGCTGACCAAGGCTTAGGGCCTGGCCTGCCCTGCCATGACATTTTAGTCTTAGGTTGCGTTTCCTTGCACCAGGATAAGGCTTGTACCTTCCAAGTTGCGCTGGTATAGAGAGTCCTAACCATTAACCAATGCACCTGCCACATGAAGAATAACCTATTGCATAATATGCCTTGCTTGAGATGGAAATGCTTAAGAGTGATACATGTCTGTACCAAAAGGAGTTAACATAAGAAACTATTGAAGGTGAAGTAACAACTGGTTAGAGTAGAAGTAGAGAAATTGATAACATGGACAGAATAGGTTAACATAATAAAAGCCTGAGATTTAAAGAGTTAACATTATTCTGGCCCTGTTAATAATTTCATTCCTTTTTTACCAAGGGATTCATTGTTGTTGTTGTTGTTTTTTTTTTTTGACTTGCCTGCTTTGAACTCAAGCGTAGTCCATACAAACTACTTCTAGTAGTGCTGGACTGAATTTTGTGTGTGATTTAGCTTTCCCTAATAACAGTTTCTCTTGCCATCAGGCAAACCCACTCCGACTTCAGAGGTATTTGTAATTTTTGTCCCCAAGTCAAGGATGAGATAACAAGGCCAGAATAATGTTAACTCTTTAGTCCAACTGTCTGGTGTAGGGGTTGAACCCCTTACCTCAGCATCAGCACAACAGATGCTTAAGAACATGTGTTCTTATCCATTCGGCCATGCTGATCTCTGTTCATTGGTTTAGAGTTTGTTAACAATGAAATATAAAACATCTGTAGAAGAAACATGACCACCCCAGGCCTGATCCCACACAGGCTGGATGTGCTGTGCTGAACTATGACCTGGTTACATCCTGCCCACAGATGTGAAGTTCCAGTACTGGTCATTTACATCCCACTTATTTCTGAACTTGAAGAGGGGAAAGAGAGCTTTGCAGACAGGGAGAAAAGCCCTGTGCCAACTATGCTTTGACTAATGCACACCCTTTTCTTGGCTCAGATGACTTGAACACCTATGCATTAGACTTAAGAGTGAACACTCAGTCACCATAAGAATTCACCAACCAACCAATCAACTAAACAACCAACCAACTAACCAGATGACTAACCAATCAACTAAGCAACCAGCCAATCAACTGAGCAATCAACCAACCAGCTAACTTAGCAACCAATCAACCAATCAACCAACCAACCAAGCAACCAACCAACCTATGCCTTTATTGTCCCACAGGTCTCCTTCTGGTATCTGGTGCATATGACACAGGAATAGTTGTTTGGGATGTGGAAAACAGAGTTCAGAAGCTGAAACTCCAGGTACAAATTTGAATATAAGAAGCTTCTGTTTATTTCAGAGCTGTGGTGGCATATGATTAGTGTGCTTGCCTCCTGAGACAGTGGTCTGGGTTCACTTCCCAGCAGAGGCAGGATTATATTTTTAGACCAGTATGACTCCGGCCTCATAAAAAAAAGCCAGCTAAAGATTGTCCTGCAGCAGATACTGCCACTCAGGTGTGAAGTGTTAGGCATTCACGTATTATAGGCCTCAACATGAGTTGATGTAACCAGTTCCCCTCCTCACCAGCTTTCCTTTCCAGAACATTCTGAATACTAAATTGTATGGTGCCCAGTTTGATAAGACTGGATTGACCCTAAAGCCATAATGTCTAAACAACAAAATATCCTGCCTCTGCTGGGAATTGAACCTGCACCACTGTTTTGGCAGGCAAGTGGACTAACCAAAATGCCACCACTACAATTTTAAGAATTTTCTGGGATTAGTCTGGGAAGGAAAGGTAGGGAACTGAACAGTCCATCTCATATGTCATGACCTAGACTATGTGAAGGTCTTGCACTTCACACCCAATGGTGGTATCTGCTATGGGACTATATTTACCTTTTATAGGTTTGTTTTTCTTAGAATATACCATCATCATCATGAAGTGCCTTGTCAGATGGAATGGGCAACCATGCTTTTCTCACAATCTTTAACAGACTCATTTAGTTTGCATACTGATTGTTTCCTGGCCAAGATGAAATGCTGGCACACAATTTCTCTCATTGACTTCCTCTTTTCTGTTTCCACAAATCTTTCAAGCAGTTAAATAATATTCCAGTATTACTATTATCAAGCTGCTCCGTGATGAAGTGGTTACGGACGCAGTTTGTGTCCCACATACCCTCGTTCAAATAACAGCTCTGGGCGATTAGCAGCAGACCGCCTTGCGTTTGTTTTTATGTTACGGGTGCCGGTCGTTCAGAAAGCAATGGCACACTACTGAACGTAAACTTGTTAAGAGATCATAATAGCAAAAATTTGCTGGTGTTGACTGTGAAGTCCTGTAAAGAATATGCAACTAACTCTGACTATTCTCAAATCTGGTCAGAAATGTTTTTAATAGCAAATATTGTAACAATAGGTAAGATTCGTGAAACAAGAAATAGTAGATGACAGTGAGAGAAGATACTGGGCAGGCTTGCATCATGGGAAGAAAAGATTTAAGATAAACTGCTGAAGAGAATGAGAGTTGTGAAGAGGCAGCATTATCTATCTAATTTTGCAATATATTTGATGATAATGATGATAGTTTATTTTGCAATTTATGCTTTTGTTAAATGGAGAAAAAAAAATGTAATCATATGAGTTGATAGTTCCAGATAATGAGAGTTGTAGAGAGGTACAATAATGCACATCATTTGGAACGACACTTTATTTTGTAATTCTTTGTAAATATTTTGTAAATTTTTATTTTTTAAATTTGTAATTTGATAATGATGATGATGATGATGGTAATGATGATGATGATAGAGATAATGATGATGATGATTGTGGTGGTAGTGGCAATGGCTTTAATGATGGTGTTGATAATGATGATGATGATAACAATGATGATGATGTTTTATTTTGTAATTTAGACTATGGTTAATGTATGATTCTTTCTGCCAGTAAGGCCCTCTGGTCAGGATTATTTTCACAATTTTCTGTTAAAAGAAAAATGGAGGGGAAGAAAACTAGTCAGCCCACCTTATTATGCAGTGATCCAATTTATATGAAAGCTTAACACTACACAGAGCGTTGCAGTAGAGTAGTTGCTACGAGGGGCTTCAAATGAAAACATTAAATGTTTTTGTGTGAATATATTCTGAAAAAGTATAGAACAAATGTACCATTTTTCGATGTAGTCACCACTGCGCTCAATACAAGGCCTCCAGCGCCGATAAAGTGCTGGATTCCTGTAGAAAAAAATTCTCTTTGTCGTGTGTGTAACCATGAGTGATTGATTGATTGATTGATTTAGGAACCGACATCACAGCATTCGGGGCATTCCCATAAGTGCTCCGTCCCCATCCTCAGTAGCCAGTGAAGAGTTCCAACACCAATAGTACCAGTAACGATCTGATTATATGTCCGTCTCGCCTTTCCTCTGAGTGTCGAGCGTCGGCTAGATCCCCTCATCACTCCTCACTGTCTAATTCTTGCCAGACCAAGGTGAGGTGTACATGTGCTCCCACAAGGCCACAACCACGTCTGCCTTGTCATGCATCAATACTCCACCAAGTTGTGCAGAGCCAGCCAATCTGTCCGCCTGTTCATTCCCCAGCACACCAGCATGCCCCGGAGAAAAGATCCAGGCAATGCTTGCCACCCGTGACCTCCCAAGCGAAGCCCAGCCACTCTGCCTGAAGCTTGTCTGTCCTCACCTTCCTCAGCATACTTTCTGAGTCAGTTACAATCACGATGTGTGTGTATCGTATTATCCATCCAGCATAAAGCTGCACTGACCACCTCCACCTCCATTCTTAAGCTAGATGTTGTGGTATCATATGCCAGGCTCTCCTGCACCAAACATCGACCATTATCTTTTGCTGTGTGCGTAACCACTCATGCACCACCTGCTGTACCTCTTCATCAGACTAAAAAGTTTTGAAACTTCCTTCTTCATTCATACACATGCTGGACTGAGTGGCATACATCACCATACAGGACCTTCATTCAAAGATGAATTTCTATAGTTTTACCCCTTCACTGATGAAAAAAAAGAACAGATAACAGAGCACTGCTCATCTTTGGTGAATGTCAAAAGTTGGAAGGCCATTTTTAAACTGTCCTTATAACGTCACCTTGTTCATCTGCACAGTGATGTTATGTGCTTAACACTCTTGACACCCTTAACAACATCGACAGGTTACAAGACAATGGAATGGTTATTGTAAAATTTATCACACTTTAAAGATATTGATTTGAAGCCCCCTCATAGATGCCTACCTACTGGTACGATGGTCATGGGTTTTGATCTGGTCAGATTTTTATAGTTAATCTGGTCTTTCCAGTCACCACAGCCTAAAATTGGCATGAGGAAATGTCTTGGGGAATAACGTCGGCCAGCATGATACTGACCACATCACACAGTGATGATTGGTCATTAACTGATTAAGTGCCATGGGGTGATTAATCATCTTAAGCAACTCCCTGTATCTACCATGGGCTTATATACAGTAGTTTAATTTAAGCCATTCCATTTTGTTATGTATATATATTACACAACATGTTTGCTACCATATTCATAACCTATAAGTCTTAACTGACACATTTCTACTTCCCATTTTCCGCTATCCATTTTTGTTTCGTCAAAACCTAATTTTTGTTTGGCATTGAGTCTGTTAAAAAATATGTATATTATTACCGGTTATGCAGTTGTTTAAGCTAATGTGTATTAGCATATTGTTTTATTTTACTCAGGGGCACACTGGCTGGCTGAATGATGTCTGCTTCAGTGAAGACCAAAACTGGGTTTTGTCATGCTCAAGAGTAGGTATTTATTCTTGCTGGTTTTTTATGTGTGGAAGTTAAGGGAAAACCACCACATTATCTTCTCAAGAATAAGTTTATGATAGGTCTCAAATCTCAATGCAAGGGTAACATGTTCAAAATTACATATCAGATTTTTGGGCTGAATCACCTGACATATAGGGTGTATATTTTATGACTGTGCAATGTTTGAAAATATTGCCGGTCCAAGTTTTGTAATCACCATCTTTAAAGGTAAATACAAAACTTGGACGGGCAATATTTTCAAACACTGCAGTCATTAAAAATACACCCTGTATAAATAAGAGCATTGTATAGACATATTCACCGTGTCGTGTGGCAGTTTTTCCAAAATGGGTACCAAGAAATGTCCTGTGAAGTAAAAGTGAGTGGTGTGATATTGACCACGTCACTTATTGAGAACCGATGGGTCTATACAAATATAGAGCTAGCATCAAATACCTAATAGGCTTCAAAACGTGGAGAGAGTCTTTTTTCTACATTTGCCTTGTATTTTATGCAGCTCTGCTGATTGCAGAAAGTAGTCCTTCAGTGATGCCGACTGAACCCAGAACACTCATTTGATAATCAAGCAACTCTTCAGTTATGCAGGGTATGAAGTTTCTCAGAGAGAGAAGACTCATATCCCAGATATGGAAAGTTCTCTTGTTTATTAACCAATTCAGTGCAAAACATAAAGTAGGACCAAATATGGGACACAATCAGATAAAAAAGTATTGTAATGTAAATTTCCGTTCACAGAGCATTCAAATTGCGGAAGATGCCATGAAACAAAACAAATAACTTGGTGACCCTAGTATCATGATATATCATCCTTCTGTAAAAATGGGAGGACACATGTGGTGATATATTATTCTTCGGCATTGAATCAGTTAAAAATTAAATAGTTTTCTTCAATGAGAGCAGTAAATAGACTTTTATCTACAAAGGTATTTCAGAGTTAAATAGTTTTCTTAATGATAGCAGTTAACTGACTTTCATCTGCAAAGGTTTAAAAGAGTTAAAATAAGGTTTTAAAGAGTTAAAATAAATATTATCAGCAGAGTTGATTCAGAGCACCAAGAATCAAGATCTGTGGAGAGACATGTACACTTAAGTCAGTGGACAGGGCACATGATGATGATGATAGCAGTAGCTAGTTGTATTATTTATCATTTCTTCACAGAGTAGTTCAATGATGATAGTGAATTGGTTTATATCCACAAGAATTTTTAAGAGTTAAATTGTTTTTATTCCAACGAGAACAGAGAATTTATTTATATCTACAAGGGTTTTTAAGAGCCTAATATGGCATGAGATAATCTTTCTTTTGTCAGGACATGACCCTGAGACTTTGGGACATCTCAGAAGCTGATCAGATACCTATTGTTCTGGAGAACAAAAAGACTGTTGGTGTCAAGGTTATAAAGGTGTGTACATGTTAATTCCTTCTTATGTATATGACACTGTACACTTTTTACCATCTTCTATGGATTGTCTTCCCTGAAGAACTAAAAAGAACTATCTAGTTAGTTGCAGTTTCAACTTCATCAATGTTCTGTTTCTGTTAGAACGTCTGTTCTGTTAGCTAAAGAAGAAGTACAACACAACCAAGTAGAAAATCAATCAGATGACCAAATAGAACAATCAAATACCTTCCATGATAAGAAGACAGTTATCAAGAATGTAAGAAAACTATATTACTGTTCTGTATCAGAAGAGGACACAAGAGACTAAGCAGTCAATGTACCATCTTTACAAGGACTGTGTTGAAGAGCTCTCAGAGACCAGAGAAATGTACAAGACTGGTACTGGAACTTCACATCTATGGAAAGGCATATAGGATGTAACCAGGTCATGGTTGCGGACATCACATGTGGACTGGCTGGGATACGGCCTAGTTGTTAGCTATTTACTTGTCAACAAGCTCCTCCCAGTGCCTTGTGGGAAAATAATAAAACCAAAAATGAGATCATTAAATATATCTATTATCTTGTTTTCTGGAGTACTTTGCCATGACGAGAATCTTTATTTACTCTCTTATGGTGCTCACAATGTGAAAAGCCATTTTCAATTGTTTTTATTTGCTCTCTTACAGTGCTCAAGATGTGAAAAGCCATTTTCAATGTCTCAGTTAGAAAGCTTCAGGGACATAACAGTGTGTGTGTTTTGTCGTCTAACCAACCCTTCAAAATCCTGGTTGACCAGCAACGACTCGTAGCAACTCTTCATTAATCCTTGGTAAGATAAGTCCTGATCCATATCCATGTGATAATCTTTCAGCTGTTTCAAGAAATCAACTCTTGAATCTACAGACTTTTTATTTTAGTTAGCTGACAAATTTGTTCAAAATGATTGCTACTTGTCTCATTTGAGAGTCTAATATGTTTCAACATATGTTAGTCATTAGTCGATAGTCACTGTTCCAGTTTCACAGTAGAAGGTAACCTCATAATGCTCCATTCCTGTGCCAGTGAATACCACATAAAATACTCCGTTCTACCCCATGTGAAAAGTGGAACAGACAGCAATCCCAACAAACCAATAGCATGCATAGTCATACATACATAAGGCTGCTGTCAGAATGCCAACACAACAGTCAGCCAATAAGTTTAGATTTTGTCGTCGATAGAAGCGGCAGTCATTAGAAAAACAACAGTTGCACACACATTACTGCATAAGGCAAAACTAGTTAATTCAGCAACTGGCCATCCACCATTTATTGTAACATGCAGTTCACAATACAAACAATCGCAAATAGATGTAAAATCTTTCCACATGAATTTCACAGTATATAGTGTTGCTCCAAGTCCTTAACTCAGTAGCTGCACAACGGAATCACGTACTACCAGTCCAACATGATGAAAATGTGAAAGCAAACCATAGCCAGAAGCAAAAACACACCAGAGATCTTTACAGCTCAACAGCCTATCCGCCATATGGACCAGAAGTTCCCTCAACATATGTGATATCAATTAACATCATACTGCTTGCAAACACTGGCCGGTTAGCCATGAACATTGAGTAGGCCTATTGTTATTCAATAGTGTTGTAACAGATTGTCATCTCTTTCTGCAAACATCCCTGTCCCTTCATTTTCCTAGGGAGATAATCATAGATAAGTTTAGTTTAATTTAAGTCACACAGTTATCAGTGCTTATTTCTCTTAATATGTTGCTGTCACCTGTACCATGATAATGGTAATACATGGCTTCCATTTTATAGAATGTTTTCTTTTAACCATAATACATTTACATTAAATAAATGTTGTCGTAGAACTCCATTGATTTGTGTTGTTCACTTTTGTATTAACTAAAAGATTGAGGATTGGTAATGAACGAATGAACGAATGAATGAACGAACAAACAAACTTTATTTTCAAAGGGTAACAAATTGGGCACGCAGGCACATCTTACATTCGGCCCTTCCAATCACTCATCTTTCATTCATCAGTGCATAGCGCATTCACATAGGGAAACAAACATTGTCAAATGAATGTTGTAAGCATAAACAATGCATGTTACAATGTTATGAGACAAATCCCCCACCCACCCACCCACCCACCCATCCCCTATCCATCCGCGTGTCCCCCACACACACATACCCACAGGCACATACATACCCCCATCCATCCACCCATCCCCCAACCCACACATCCCACATACACCATCTCCCCACCCACACACACACACATCTCCCACCCACCACACATTCCCCCACACACATCACCCACCCACCCACACACACACCCAGTCTACTACAGGCTTCAACTCTATATGTCAGATATTCTTCTTCTTCTTTCGTTCGCTTGAAATATGTCTATATCTGCAATGTCGTCTCTTGCATGAATTGAACTGTTTTTTTCAGTTCACACATGCATGCATCCACCCATCCATCACCCACCCATACATCCCCCCACCTTCACACATTTCCCCACCCACACATCCTCCATCCATCTCATAAGCTACCAACACTCACCCACCCATATATACTGCACCACCCACCCACACCCCCCCAACCACCCAGCCAAACACACACACACACACACACGCACTTAAAAGCAAACCTTTCAAAATGTTTACATACTTCAGTCATATAAAGAGTCATATGAAATGGTTTCAAAGATTAATAAATAATTGTCTTCATGACCAAGTGGTTAAGCCGTCAGCCTATGTTCCAAATGTCTTGGGTTCATTTCCAGACTCAGTTATTTGGTTCACGAATGTGATATTTGTCTGAGACTTCTGGGGGTCGTTACTGAAACAAATAGAGTTAATTCTACCTCTGATGCTTTTAGCAGGCGGTTCTGCAGAATGAGAACTGGCCACATGGGATTAAACATGGTGACATGAAATCTACCCTCTTTCCTTTATACCTTTAGGAAAAAAAAAGATAATTGTGTTTGGATAG
Source organism: Cepaea hortensis (assembly GCA_963921405.1). Taxonomy (NCBI): domain Eukaryota; kingdom Metazoa; phylum Mollusca; class Gastropoda; order Stylommatophora; family Helicidae; genus Cepaea; species Cepaea hortensis. The sequence goes on from OY992889.1 coordinate 41,523,920, forward strand.
TGTTTAGTTTGACCAGTGAATGAAGTGTAGGAGCGTATGTTAACAGAAAGTATGAACATGATGAAAATGGGAGGTGATTTATCATGAAGTTTGAATAGTCTTTTGAAAGATGTAAATTAGCAAAGGTAATGTTTTTGAAAGATTGTCAGCATGGCCAAATGGATAAGAACGCATGTAATTAAACATCTGCTGTGCTGATGATGAGGTAAGGGGTTCAACCCCTACACCGGACAGCTGGACTAAAATGTTGACCTATTTCCCTTCACTTGGGGGAATAAATTACAAGTACATCTGAAGTCGGAGTGCATTTGCCTGATGGTGAGAGACACTGTTAATATGGAAATCTAAGCCACAAGCAAAATTCAGTCCAGTACTACTAGAAGTATTGTGTATGAACTACGCTTGAGTTGAAAGAGAGCTAGTGCAAACCAAACAAAACAAAAACGAAAGAAAGATCGTCAAAGATTTAATATAGTTGTAGGTTTGATAGCTTGGCCACTTGGTATGGTCGAGACAAGAACACTGAGCTGATCCACGACTCTGGTGATCGTGTGAGATGGCGAAAACATGACCGCCCACGCTTATCGGCATGGCACGTGATGAATGAATGAATGGATGAAATAATGGGTTTGATTGCTGACTCCATCATTTTGTTCACGAGTGCTGTTTTCTCAAAGACTTATGGGGGTCGTCACTGGAGCTATGGGGTTCATGCTTTGTGCAACGCTTTCGTCTGGCTGCCCTGGGGAAAGAGACGGAGTCATATGGGTTAAAACCCGGTACATTGAAATCTATACTTGTGCCTTTAAACCCTTTAATACCTTGTTTCCTTTTCTTCTTTCGTAAAACCCATTTGTGGATCATTAGTGGGGAAGGTAAAGCGGAAGTGGAAGGAGAATAAGGTGGAGAAGGGATGAAACTGAGGGAGAGGAGGAAGAGCAGCAGCGAAAGAAGTTGAGGAAGAAGGGGAAGAGGAAGTAGAAAGATGAGAAGACACAGCAGAAGAAGAAGAGGATGAAGGAGGAGCAGCAACAGCAGTAACCTCCCATTTAGACAAAAGGACCATGTATCGCCATGATACTAACTAGTGCCATTGGGTAATTTGTTTTGCTTCTTGTTATCTCCCGCAATTCCAATGCTATACTGACGTTTACATTTTAATACTTGTTCATTTGATGTTTGGTCCAAAAAGAAGCAGCACGTAGACTAAGAGTTAACTCATTCTGTGCGATATTCGTTCATTGGTTAATCCAAATAAGCATACTTTTCTTCGTAAACTGATGTTACGTGAACACAATATATCCGAATTATTAATAAGCTCGTTCTGTCTCACATTATGTCACATTATTATTGTTCTCGGTTAGCCCTGTAAGTGTTCATTGGATGACATAATGTAGGAAAGAGAGAGAGAGAGAGAGATTATTAAAAAGGGCAGAATGTTAGACTAAGCCTGCGTGTCCAATTATTAACCCTTTGAAAATAAAGTTCGTTCGTCGTTCACGTATTATAGTTAGTTATTGTTTAAACTCCCGCAGCCCCAAACATTGGCTGTTTTACAATAGAGCTCCTCGGGATACAAGAGTTAAAGCAATTACTGGATAAAACTGAAAGAGTCAACTTTAGTTTTGTGCATTCCCTAACACGTGAACTCTGACAGAGGAGCAGATTATTTTAAGATTCCAGTCAAATAACCAAATTGACATCAAATCACCACATTGAAACGCCACTTGTTTAGCTACATCAGGACAAGGCAACCGTCATGGTGTGGTCATGTTATGGGATGGGAGGGTTTGGAGAAAGTTGAGACAATCAGGAAGATAGAGGGTGTTAGAGACAGACGACGACAGAGGGCGAAGATTGTTTATAGAGTGTCAGGCAAGATGATAGGTTATCGAATTTACTAAGAACATATTTGGCAGAGGGGAGCGGCTGGTCGAGTGGCTAGAACGCTGGACTCTCCTTCGGGAGACCCGGGTTCGATACCCCGGTAAGGTGTGGGATTTTTTTCTGTCGCGGACAAAAAGAAAATCCTAACCTGCACAGTTCGCGGCGACTGCACTAGCCAGGCGGCCTTAATTCCTCAGGCTCAAAGACCCCTCTGCCATACGCCGCAAGGTGCTATATTGGCAGTAAATGACAGTTTTTTTTTAAAATAAATATTTGACATGTTTGTGTACACACATGCTTGCTTGAAGCGCTCAACGTGGCAAATAATGATGATTATGATTAATGATGATTACTTCTTCTTCTTCTTCTTCTTCTTCTTCTTCTTCTTCTTCTTCTTCTTCTTCTTCTTCTTCTTCTTCTTCTTCTTCTTCTTCTTCTTCTTCTTCTTCTTCTTCTTCTTCGTCTTCTTTCGTTCGCCTGAAATATGTTTATAACTGCGATGTTGTCTCTTGTATGAATCTAATAGTCTTTTTTAGTTCACTCAGCGGTCCATAGAGTTTATCTTCCACTGTTGTCTCTCTAGGCCAGAAGGTTCGCCTGGACATGTTGTAGTTTGGGCAATCCTGGAGTATGTATGATGATTACGATTATAATGATTGTGATGATATAATACTGGCACCTCATAGTCTTGACAGACGATAGTTGGTTACTTTGTTCTTTAAAAAAGACATAATAACATTTGGCGGAGACCATGGATGGAATTGTACATCTCCATAGCACAAGGCCTGGGCTGAATTGTAGCCCATCTGTTGCCCATGCAGCATGATCCTTGTCACTTGTTTTCCTGGGAGGAATGTGGAATCAACAAGCACATCTTCAAACTTATTATCTGTTGAGATTATTGACTGACTTCTGTCTACACTACTCCCTTCTGTCTTCCCTTCCATATATCTATTTCTTTCACTCTCTCGGTTATTCCCTCAACACATACTCCGACAACAGTTCCTTTCAACGATAAATAAAAGATTTATTAATAAAAAAACTATGTCTGGTGTATGTATGGACTGTGTATATGTAGTTGGTATTGTCTGCTAGTGTGAATGCAAGATAGGACGGTTGACTTCGTATGTGCCGTAGTTCTTCTCGCCTTTTCTGTCGGCCAAAACACAGGACAGCACACACAGAAATGGAGTGATCTCACCCTGAATGATCTCCTCCTGCTTGAGTCTGGACTTAATCCAATTCTTGAAGAAAACAACTGTTCAATGTCTTATCACCAGAAAATAATCCGATTTGGTAAGTCACTGAAGTTCATATATTTCCCGTTTTGGAAGGTATTATAATCCACCTCTGAATACACACCGCCACTATCCAACATTGTCTAGAGTTACTATGAATGTTCTACACCATGTCTATTGTTAATAAAGTTTAATGTTTCGGCACAGTGCAATTGCATGCAGTTTTAAGTATCCCTGCTTGCCACAGGTTAACGTCTTTTCCTTTTAACGGTTTTAGTTGTATATTCGTTTGAGCATACAGTGTTCTGTATTTGACGTTAAGTTATCACTTCTTCATATTAAACATGACTATGTTCTTGTTGGTTCTAAGTAGGTACTTTATTTGCTCAAGTGCAGTAACCTTCATCTCTTCTCTGATTTCAATAGGGGGATTTGAACCTGTGGAGAAGATAGGTAATCTGGTGATATGAGTCTGCTTCATATAATTTTCTTATGTGAGAGTTCTTCTCTAGCCATACTGAAAAACCTCCGAAAAACATACGGACATACGATTTCTGAGTGCACTAAAGTTTACACGACTAGATAAACGAATGCAATTTCACACGTTAAGAACAAACACCTATATCCCTATGCTACTATTACACTAAGATTCTAATACCTTATATATGCACTTATCCTCCTGGAATCGAAATACACTAGCGAATAACACACTAATATCCCCTCTTCTTTAAACCATTAGGGACGTGTATTTCTTTCCCCACTCAGGAGCATATCTCATTCAGCCCAGTTTGGAACACACACTAACTAGCAACCCCAGTTGCTACTTATTTATAACAAGTGTCCAATCCTCCGTTGATTGTTTGATCTACAATCAAATTTGCCGTATCCTGCCCATCAAACAGCGGAGAAATCACGTAGTGGTTAGTTGTTAGTTTCCTCCGTTGTTACGCTGTTCCTCCGTTCCCCGTACGCGAAATACTTCAAAGAAATCTATTCTCTGATCACCGTCTCCCGCTGTGTTTGTCCGGTGTCGAAGTTTCCCCCAGCGCGATCGTACCGTTTCTCGTGTCCGGTCAGATCGTCAAGCAATGACTCGGCGAAAACCTGGATCCTATTTTTATATTCGTAGGTCAATGATCGTTACTTTATTCCTCCTCTCAGAATGAACGACACAATTGTTAACCCTCCTCCTATATTGCCATTAATGGTACATCCAAATCTATCTGGGAATCACTAAACTATCATCATTCTGTGACAAAGGCCCCCTCTTAAGAGAGTTGACCGCGTCGACTCTTCTTCAATGTAGTTGTGATTCCTATGATCCTCCAACTTATTCCTCTTCCTCTGGGGTTGGATGTCTAGATAAGAAATCCGCTCCTACATTCTCCTTACCAGGGATGTATTCCACTGTGAAGTTGTACTGTTGCCTCAACAACGACCATCACATCCACCGCGCGTTGAGCTTCTGCGAAGTAGCTATAAACATCACGTGTTGATGATATGATTGGATCCTCACATGGATCCTCCTTATCCAGTAGGCTCTCTAATTGACACCCTACTATACTACTCACGAATGAAACTAGTGTTGGCTCCTCGCTCCTATACGTCCGGTCGACCTCCTGTCGACTTGCTTAAGCGATGGCTCACAATACAGACGGATTGTCCCATCCTGATTGTAACACTGCTTCCATGTCCTCTTGGTTTCCCCCGGCCTTGCCTCTGGGGTTGTTCTGCCTCGTCCGCGTTGGACCGAGTCGTCTTGCCCAAACCTCCTGGACTTGTGCTTCCAGGACCATCTTGGACGATATTGGATCTGGTCAGCCCCTCTTCGGTTGGAGTCCTGGGTATTTCTCGCCTTACCCGACGTTACCCACCCCTTCTGAACTTGGTTACCTGTGAAACTTTCACTCTTGTCCTTTCCCTGACGTGTGATTTCCCTCCTCCTTTCGTTGGGTAAATCTGACCTATCACGTACTGTCCCATAGGCCCTCCTATGTTGTACTGGCGATCTCTGGTCTTCGTCTGGACTGGTAACCTTTGTCCCAATGGCTGCCATCACCATAAAGTGCGAAGCTTTGCTCCCGGATCTCTCCTCATATTTCCTAATGAGATGCCTAGGGAGATTTTTCTGCTCTTCCCCGATCCGGATTTTGTAGATGTTCTTGGACACCACCTTTTCCACAGGATAAGGTCCTTTCCATCCTACTTGAAGTATATTGGTCTCTGCTGGACTCCACACTTCCACTTTGTCTTCCACTTTAAGAGCTATGTTACTCTTAGTCCGCTTGTTGGGTGGTGCGTTCTGGCACTCCGAACAAGATTTCACCCACCGGCGTACATCACCGGTCATTCCAGGCCAGCAGTAATGGCCGGAAATTTGCTGCAAGGTCTCTCTGACACCCATATGTCGATTCTCTCCTATGATGTGTCCACTCTGAAGAATGTAAGGACGGTGGGTCTCTGGAACCACCCACTGCTCGTGCAGATTGTCTCCCCTCCCAGCTCTCCGATAGAGTAGTCGATTCTTCAGAAAGTACTGTCCCCGTTCTGGTGGCTCAGCACTTCTTTGCAGCTTCCTGTAGCAAGGACGCAACGTAGTATCCTTCCTCTGGGCAGTATGCAATTCTCCTATCTCTGAGTGGTCGCATAGTGTCTCTGCCTCTTTTTCCTTCCCCTGAGATCCACTGGTTACTGTTCCCTGGTGGGCTGGCTGTTTGGGCATCCCCAAAAAGACATATTTCGTGCCAATGATCATGGGAAATAGGGAGTCAGCTAATACAGCCGCAGGAATAATGACCGTGACGTACCTGGATTTAATCTCCACCTTGGCGATTGGCAGCGTCATGGTAACAGCACTCCTCATTGCCGGCTGTATTTCTATGGTCTCCCCTGTAAGTTGGTCTGGGCGTACCAAGCTGGCGTCTATCACAGCTTCCCCATCCAAACCGGTATCGTAGAGACAAACAACCTGCTGGCCATTGACTTCAATCAGTTCGACCACAGGTGGTCTCTCTTGGTCTTGAGTGTCTTTCATCTCCTTGACCGTTTCCTTGCCTTCCTCTTTTGATTCCTCGAGGTTGGTTATGCAATTGGCGTCTTCTGCCTTGCATCTGCAGTCCACAGTATTATGTATTTTCGACTGGCAGTGAGTGCACCATGTTTCCTTCCTAGGTTTCCGTGTGTCCTTTTTGTTCCTTTCTCCTTCGCCGACCTCAGCCTTGTCTGTGATCACCGTCTTAGGAATCACTTTGCATGCTGCGAAGTAAGAACTTTTAGGTTTCGATCTGCAGTCCTTCGTGTTATGAGATGGCACCCTGCAGATTGAACACCACTTCTCGGACCATTTTCGTTTCGCTGGAGAATTCGAGGTATTCTGGTTTCCTTCCTTCACCTTCTCTGAACTCTCTTCTGTGTGCTTTATATAAGGTTCCACTTTTTCTCCTTCCCAGTTTTCAGGTTTCTTTTTCTCTTGTTTCTCCTGACCTTTGGTTTGTGTACTAAGTTCCTCAGTCTCCCCATGTACCTCTACGAATCGTTCCGCCAGCTTATTCACAACATCAATCCATTCCGCCCCTTGTTCTCCCAAGAAGGTTCTGAGAGGTTTCGACATTTGCTTTTGCATCTGGTCGACCACCATCATCTCTTCGAGACTCTCATAATCCCTCTTGAATTCTGCCAAGTCCATCCATTTCTGGAGATAGGATTTCAGCCTCAGACTGTAGGCGGCGAATAGCTCTCCCGGCTCTCGTCTAGACGCTCTAAACTTCTTCCGATACGTTTGTGCTGTGACTTCATAATGCTTCATCAAAGCGGCTTTCAATTCCTCATACTGATTTTCATGTCCTGGTGGGAGGCGTGTGTAGACCTCGTACCCTGAACCACGTAAGGCCTGGGATAATTTAAGAGCCCATCTGCTCCTATCCAGTCCCATAGCGACTGCCATTGCTTCAAAGCGGTTCGCAAAGTTGTCAAATTTTTCTTTAGACTCCTCATAAACAGCTAAGGGAAACTTCATTGCATGGTAGCTAGATCCACTCATGTTGGTTGAACCATGTAACGATGATCCGCCTTCCGCGCCCTCTATCTCTCCCTTAGTTTGTGTTTTGAGTTCTAGCTCTGTCATGCGATATTCATGTTGTCTAATCTTTTCAGCCTCTTCCATTTCCAATTCTAGTCTCTTGGCCTCCTTTCGATATTCCCTTTCTTCTTGTCGAAATTCTTGCTCCCTTTCCTGTATGTAATCAGTTAGTTCCGAACCAGCTAAACCAATTTCCTCTCCGTTTGCCCTCAGTTCAGCGGTAGTTATTTTGGGAGTGGCCATAGTTAAAGCAGGTAGGTCAGCAAGTTGAGTAAAGACACCTCAAGGCAGTAAAGAAGTACTCACTATAACCAGATAATCTACCTAGAACCTATATCATTTTCCCCTATGTATATCTAATATTATAATGTCTACAACACCACACAGTACATCACAACCACTCTCTCATCCACAAGAGGAGATATAGGATAAAGACTTATGTAGACGTGTGACCGTGTGACTAGGTATGTAATGTGTCTTACCACCTATCCACATTCACCCTGTCTGGAACTTTCTCACTGTAAAGTCACCAGCGTTAATGAAATGTTTCCACCATAAATGTAATGGCACCATATATCCAATGGACGTCCTTCCATTAAAAGTCATCAATGTATACTTATATTTATTCCAATCAGTATGTCCCAACATGCAGGTACTCCGCTATGCCTGTGCCAATATGCAGGTACCCCTCTATGCATATGCCCTGTTATGCCTCCAGTTCATATGGGTATTATGTTCTACCCCGCTCGCTCCACCAATTATGTCACTTGTTTTCCCGGGAGGAATGTGGAATCAACAAGCACATCTTCAAACTTATTATCTGTTGAGATTATTGACTGACTTCTGTCTACACTCCTCCCTTCTGTCTTCCCTTCCATATATCTATTTCTTTCACTCTCTCGGTTATTCCCTCAACACATACTCCGACAACAGTTCCTTTCAACGATAAATAAAAGATTTATTAATAAAAAAAACTATGTCTGGTGTATGTATGGACTGTGTATATGTAGTTGGTATTGTCTGCTAGTGTGAATGCAAGATAGGACGGTTGACTTCGTATGTGCCGTAGTTCTTCTCGCCTTTTCTGTCGGCCAAAACACAGGACAGCACACACAGAAATGGAGTGATCTCACCCTGAATGATCTCCTCCTGCTTGAGTCTGGACTTAATCCAATTCTTGAAGAAAACAACTGTTCAATGTCTTATCACCAGAAAATAATCCGATTTGGTAAGTCACTGAAGTTCATATATTTCCCGTTTTGGAAGGTATTATAATCCACCTCTGAATACACACCGCCACTATCCAACATTGTCTAGAGTTACTATGAATGTTCTACACCATGTCTATTGTTAATAAAGTTTAATGTTTCGGCACAGTGCAATTGCATGCAGTTTTAAGTATCCCTGCTTGCCACAGGTTAACGTCTTTCCCTTTTAACGGTTTTAGTTGTATATTAGTTTGAGCATACAGTGTTCTGTATTTGACGTTAAGTTATCACTTCTTCATATTAAACATGTCTATGTTCTTGTTGGTTCTAAGTAGGTACTTTATTTGCTCAAGTGCAGTAACCTTCATCTCTTCTCTGATTTCAATAGGGGGATTTGAACCTGTGGAGAAGATAGGTAATCTGGTGATATGAGTCTGCTTCATATAATTTTCTTATGTGAGAGTCCTTCTCTAGCCATACTGAAAAGCCTCCGAAAAACATACGGACATACGATTTCTGAGTGCACTAAAGTTTACACGACTAGATAAACGAATGCAATTTCACACGTTAAGAACAAACACCTATATCCCTATGCTACTATTACACTAAGATTCTAATACTTTATATATGCACTTATCCTCCTGGAATCGAAATACACTAGCGAATAACACACTAATATCCCCTCTTCTTTAAACCATTAGGGACGTGTATTTCTTTCCCCACTCAGGAGCATATCTCATTCAGCCCAGTTTGGAACACACACTAACTAGCAACCCCAGTTGCTACTTATTTATAACAAGTGTCCAATCCTCCGTTGATTGTTTGATCTACAATCAAATTTGCCGTATCCTGCCCATCAAACAGCGGAGAAATCACGTAGTGGTTAGTTGTTAGTTTCCTCCGTTGTTACGCTGTTCCTCCGTTCCCCGTACGCGAAATACTTCAAAGAAATCTATTCTCTGATCACCGTCTCCCGCTGTGTTTGTCCGGTGTCGAAGTTTCCCCCAGCGCGATCGTACCGTTTCTCGTGTCCGGTCAGATCGTCAAGCAATGACTCGGCGAAAACCTGGATCCTATTTTTATATTCGTAGGTCAATGATCGTTACTTTATTCCTCCTCTCAGAATGAACGACACAATTGTTAACCCTCCTCCTATATTGCCATTAATGGTACATCCAAATCTATCTGGGAATCACTAAACTATCATCATTCTGTGACAATCCTTCTCTCAACCTGCCTAGTTTGCTCCATAGGAAAGGTAATACCAATACACCTTGAACAAGACAAGCTGCAGAAGCTGCCGGATCAGCAAAGCAATGCTCTATCTGTCCTCTTGTAGAAGCTTGTATGATGATAATGATTATGCAGGGAAGTATAAACTCAATATAAACTGGGCGCCGTTAAAGGAAATAAAGTGAGAACGTCCATGTGCTTTGTCACATCAAACGACATAAAAATATCAACATGAAGGGATACACTGAGAGTATTAGTGCCCTCTTTCGCCCCATGTACCCCATTCAGACACAGGCAATCAACCAACTCACTCCATGCCTGTCTATCCTTTGATATCTCATGCAGCTCTGTCCATGTCCTCCTCTTATTATTTATTCATCTCTATCTCTAATTCTCGTCTCCATGTTTTAGATCTCCCTCTGTTTCCTTTGTCCTCTATGTTCCAGAATATTCTCACGTTTTCGTGATGTATGTTTTATCCAGCATCACTGACTTCCCCTAGCTTCTTGTTTCACTGATATTTATCACATTCATCCATCATGTTCCATGCTGGTTAGCGTGGGCGGCCATGTTTCGCCATCTTACTCAATCACCAGAGTCGTGGATCGCTCTGTGTTCTTGTCCCGACCACGCCATGTGGTCAAACCATATAGATATTTACTTCTCTGCCTTCCCATTGTCCTCCCCCCCCCCTCAATCTTGCCATTTGTCACCAAGTAATCTAATTTATTTTTTCTCATAACGTGCTCAAAACATTGTGACTGTCTACGTCTAATCAGTTTGCGGCTTTAACTTGCCCCTTGTATAACTTGCTCATTGGTTTTTCTGTCTGTCCATAGTATTCTTTGCATTTTTCTCAGAAACCACATTTCCACTATTAAATGTTTTTCAGCTAGTTTCACTTCATCATTACCACTAGTGAATGGGTTTCACTTCATCATCACTGGTGATTTAATTTTAACAATTAGCATCAACAATGTTTGCGTTTCACTTATCAGCATCGCAAATGGACACGCGTTTTTCATGATATTTACTTTGCTCTTCCCATGAGCTCTGCATTGGTGATTCTGTCATACTTAAAAAGCGCTATTGGTCATCAAAGGGACACATGTTTAGAAAACATAAAACCTGTGGTCAAGATGCAGGCTAGCAGGATGTCCTGTCAAGACTTCGGACAGAACATTCTGGAGATCCACTGCCGCCAACAAATAAGGTGGAGACAATCCTGTGTGATGACGACGATGATGAAGTGAAGTCAATTATTGGTGATGCTGACGAAGTGAAACTCATTCACCAGTGATGTTGATGAAGTGAGATTCAATAATTGGTGATATTCACGAAGTGAAACTAAACCATTGATGATACTAATGTGTTAAAATTAAATCATTGGTGATGATGATGATGTGAAACACATTCATTGGTGGTGATGATAAAGTGAAACTCATTCGTTGGTGGTGATGGCGAAGTGAAACCCATTCCTTGGTGGTGGTGATGAAATGAAACTCATTCATTGATAATGATGTTGAAATGAAACTCAATCATTGGTGATGTTGATGAAGTGAAACTCAATCACTGACAATGTTAATGAAGTGAAACTCAGTCATTGGTTATGATGATGGAGTTATGATGATGATGATGAAATGAGTCTCATTCATTCTGACGTCAGTGTTGGGATATCCAGACTTTATGTCACCAAGGGAACCAAAGATTGTGGTTGAAACAGTCGGTGTTTACATAAAATATGGATGAAAACAACAACGGACCATCAATTGACAACACTCACATAAATAATGTAGTTGCTGGCACGAGCAAGCGCGTTGCTGTTGAACTAATCGATAGTGTTTGTGTTCATGATATCGTTACATCTCTCAGAGAGAGAGAGAGAGAGAGAGAGGAGAGAGAGAGAGAGAGAGAGAGAGAGAGAGAGAGAGATTGGTAAACTGACACTGAGAAACAGGCTGATAAAACAGAGATACAGAACAAGAGAGAGAGAGAGACGGAGAGAGAGAGAGGGAGAGAGCGAGAGAGATACACAGAGAGTGAGAGAGAGAGAGAGAGAGAGAGAGAGAGAGAGAGAGAGAGAGAGATTGGTAAACTGACACTGAGAAACAGGCTGATAAAACAGAGATACAGATTAAGAGAGAGAGAGAGAGACGGAGAGAGAGAGGGAGAGAGCGAGAGAGATACACAGAGAGTGAGAGAGAGAGAGATTGGTAAACTGACACTGAGAAACAGGCTGATAAAACAGATATACAGAACAAGAGAGAGAGAGACGGAGAGAGAGAGAGGGAGAGAGCGAGAGAGATACACAGAGAGTGAGGGAGAGAGAGAGAGAGAGAAAGATTGGTAAACTGACACTGAGAAACAGGCTGATAAAACAGAGATACAGAACAAGAGAGAGAGAGACGGAAAGAGAGAGGGAGAGAGCGAGAGAGATACACAGAGTGAGAGAGAGAGAGAGAGAGAGAGAGAGAGAGATTGGTAAACTGACACTGAGAAACAGGCTGATAAAACAGAGATACAGAACAAGAGAGAGAGAGACGGAGAGAGAGAGAGGGAGAGAGCGAGAGAGATACACAGAGAGTGAGAGAGAGAGAGAGATTGGTAAACTGACACTGAGAAACAGGCTGATAAAACAGAGATACAGAACAAGAGAGAGAGAGAGACGGAGAGAGAGGGAGAGAGCGAGAGAGATACACAGAGAGTGAGAGAGAGAGAGAGATTGGTAAACTGACACTGAGAAACAGGCTGATAAAACAGAGATACAGAACAAGAGAGAGAGAGACGGAAAGAGAGAGAGGGAGAGAGCGAGAGAGATACACAGAGTGAGAGAGAGAGAGAGAGAGAGAGAGAGATTGGTAAACTGACACTGAGAAACAGGCTGATAAAACAGAGATACAGAACAAGAGAAAGAGAGAGAGAGAGAGAGAGAGAAAGTGAGAGAGAGAGAGCGAGAGAGAGAAAGTGAAAATGGAAAACAGACTAGTAAAAATTGAGGGGCAGAGAGAGATAGAGACAGAATTGAATGAGAGAGAGAGAGAGAGAGAGAGAGAGAGAGAGAGATTGGTAAACTGTCACTGAGAGACAGGCTGATAAAACAGAGATACAGAAGGAGAGAGAGAGACAAAAGTATGGTTGTCTGTGTTATTTTTTCTTTATTTGTTGCGTATCCCTTACGGGACGTTGCAGTCAACACCAGCATTTTCAGCTGCTGTTGATGTACTAGGCAAGTGTTACGTTCAGTAGTTTGCCATTGCTTTCTGAACGACCGGCCCCTATACCTTTTTCGAAAAAACCAGCACCGCCGTGTTTCGAACCCGGGTATACGGGCTCACAAACCGCGTTCGCAAGCCCTTCAGCCACAGAGACCGGCTGTGTTATTACCACGATATTAACCCTCATATAAACCTCTTTTTTTTTTTGTCGGTACCTGGAAGTACAGCTTCAACCTGTGGCTGGTAGGCTCTGGTGTCTGACACTGGAAATACGGCTTCAACCTTTGGCTGGTAGAGCCTGGTGTCTGACACTGGAAATACGGCTTCAACTTTTGGCTGGTAGGGACTGGTGTCTGACACTGGAAACACGGCTTCAACCTTTGGCTGGTAGGACCTGGTGTCTGACACTGGAAACACGGCTTCAACCTTTGGCTGGTAGGGCCTGGTGTCTGACACTAGAAATACTTCTTCAACCTGTGGCTGGTAGAGCCTGGTGTCTGACACTGGAAATACGGCTTCAACCTTTGGCTGGTAGGGCCTTGTGTCTGACACTGGAAATACGGCTTCAACCTTTGGCTGGTAGAGCCTGGTGTCTGACACTGGAAATACGGCTTCAACCTTTGGCTAGTAGGGCCTGGTGTCTGACACTGGAAAAACGGCTTCAACCTTTGGCTAGTAGGGCCTGGTGTCAGCTTGTCCAGTGACAAGTGGGCCCTATGGCTCCATGGTGTAGTGAACCCTCTTAATTATTACACTGAATGTAAAGTCATGTTTCGCCTTCACACGATCACCACAGTCGCGGATCAGCTCTATGTTTGTCTCGATTATGTCATGTAGCCGAGTCATCTAGGTATTTACCTCACTACCTTCCCCTTGTTCTTTTCCCATCAATCTTGCTAGCTGTCACCAAGTTCTCCAGTGTGTGTGTTTTTTTTTGTATAAAGAGACCAAACAATCTCGACTGCCTACGTCTAATTTCTCTAATCAAGTTATAATTTTCATGTGCCTATTGTAGAACTTGCTCATTGGTTTTTCTGTCTGTCCATGGTATTCTTCGCATTTTTCGTAGAAACTACATTTCTACTGTCATTAGGTGCTTTTCATCTTGCTTGCTCATTGACTTCGTTTCACATCTATACAAAAGTATAGGTTCTATAAAGCATTGCAACACTCTTTATCTAGTTGCAATTGACATCTTTTTATTGGTCAGTATGTTTTCTATCTTGCAAAAGGATACCTTGTCTGCCAATCAATTCTTTTACACCCATTCTACTACAGGCTTCAACTCTATATGTCAGATATGTGTTTATTCATTCATTAGGTTATTTAATCCGAAGACTGACACTGAAGTCGTCGGACCACATCACCCCATCATATCATGTTCTCAGCAAATCCTTAGCTCTGCTATGCCACAACGCCTTTACCATCTTGTGTGATGTGATTTTGCCTAGGACGTTCTGTGTGTTTTCCCCCCCCCCCCCCCCTGATCTGTAGTAATGAATTCACCTCTTTATTTTCTTCTTTGTTTGTGTTAAGAACCCGTTAGGAGTCCTACTTTGTTATGCCACATTAGTCACAGCTAACACTCGATTAAGTTATCTCACATGTCATTCCATCATAAATCTAGTTTTGCCACTTCCCAACACCTCCCTTGCCACTGCACACAAAACTCCTGTGCCACTGCCCATAAACTCAGATGCCACTGTTACTGCCGATAAACTCCTGTGCCACTGCCCATAAACTCCTGTGCGACTACCACAACCCATACACCTCTATGCTACTGCAGATAAACTCCCGTGCCACTGCCCATACACTCCCGTGCCACTGCCCATAAACTACAGTGTTACTGCCACAAAAACTCATGTACCACTGCCCATAAACTCCCATGCCGCTTCCCCAAAACTGCCGTGCCACTGCCCAAAAAACGCATGTGCCACTGCCCAAAAACTCATGTGCCACTGCATGAAAACTCCCGTGCCATTACCTCAAAACTCCTGTGCCACTGCCCATAAACTCCCATGCCGCTTCCCCAAAACTCCCGTGCTACTGGCCAAAAACGCATGTGTCACTGCCCATAATCTCTTGTGCCACTATTCATACATTCCTTTGCCACTGTCTATAAACCCCTTTAAAGTCCTGAGAAATTAATGTACAAGTGGTTTATTATCAAACTGTCATTGCTGCGAATATAGTACCTTGCGGTGTATGACGGCGCCGGGGGGGGGGGGGGGGTATTGAGCCTGAGGGATTAAGGTTGCGTGTCTAATGCAGTCGCCGCGAACTGTGCAGGTTAAAGTTTTCTTTTTGCCTCCGACAGGAACAAATTCCATACCTTACCGAGGATTCGAACCCGGGTCTCCCGAATTAGAATCCGGCATTTTAGCCACTCGGCAAGCCCTTTAAAGTCCACACTAATTCATTCATCCTTTGCCATGCCGATAAGCGTGATCGGTCATGATTCGCCATTTCACTCGATCACCAGAGTCGTCGATCAGCTCAGTGTTCTTGTCTCGACTATGCAACGTGGCCAAGCCACCCAGGTATTTACTTCCCTGCGTTCCCCTTGTTCTCCTCCCCTCGATCTTGCCAGTTGTCACCAAGTTCTCCAATGTATTTCTTCTCATAACATGCCCAAACAATTTTGACTGTCTACATTTCCTTATACAGGAATATTTTTAATTAGATTGCGCTCTCATGACAACCCAGTATACAGTTCGTACCAGGAAATGCCATGGGAAAGAAAGGCGGCCGTCATGTTATTCGCCATATCACCTATCGAGTGCTGATCGGTCTATACAACAAAGGGGCTAGCACCATAAACCCAACATATACCAGGATGTGGAAAAAGACTCTTTACCTGTGTACATTGATAAGAACTTGACGACCTATAAATATTATATTATGACTAATATTTTATAATGTTGCCATTTTACCACGAATAAATCAACAAAACGGAATTATGAAAGGAGTGGATAAGAACTCTGGGTTCCCCTCGGGAGACCCGGGATCGAAACTTCAGGTGTGGATGTTTTTCCGACGGGGGAAAATAGAAAATCCTAACCTACACAGCTCGCTTCGCAGCGACTGCACTAACCAGGCGGCCTTAATTCCTAAGGCTCAAGCTCCACTGCCCTACACTGAAAGGTACTATATAGGCAGTATACGGCAGTTGGCAGACTTTAAAGAAATAAAAACACATTTTAATGTACATAATTCACATTATGGCCAGAAAGCCTTCATTAGCAGGCATACAATTTTACGATCTCATTAAATTGTGGCCTTTATACTTTATATTTCGGCACCATCAGAAAATACCAAAAAAATACTTCAGAATGTTCACAATGATTATTTTCACATAGTTCTTGTTCAAAAGAAGGCAAATTACATAGTAGAACTCAGCGCATACCGCATAGAGATGGTAAAATTACCCACTTATATCATTTCCCGACAGCTAAATCAATAATCGAGCTTCTTTATCATATTTTCTGTATCCAGATTTAGAAAGCGCGTGTGCATTAAACCCTATTAATCAGTTTTATTTTAACAGCCAATTAAGGGGTACACAAAGTTTTGCAAATAAAACTGACTACATGTTAAACACGGTAGTGTGATATTATTTGTGCATATCTACATCAAAGCTTGCTTTGTTAAAAGTTACGGCCGAGAATATAAGTGTACATAAGTAAAAATCTGACCGATTTCTTTACTCGTGCAAACAGTTTGAAAGATCTCTTATTTTCAGCTTTGCATTGTCACGAACGGCACCTAATTTGTTGTCAGGATGTTAAAATTGACTCTTCAGTCTTCACGATCACCATTCTGATGGCTCATGTTTTATATTAGCCACTATAGCAGTATAGCAGTCATGCTCCGTCGCGATTCAACGTTGTCACTTTTAGTTTCTGAGTGTTCTGTTTTCTCCTGCCGCGTTATGTTTTTTAAATAATGTTTTCTTTTAGACTTTTACGGCTTAGGGTTCCCCAGGGCAAGAGGCGCAAGAGCAGCCCCATGAGGTTTCAAGTCCACGTCTGCCATTGTGATGACCGCTTCTGCTGGGGGTAAATTCTAGATGAAAGTGCAGGCGACTTGATCTTGGCTACACGGCCGAGAAACGATGAAAATGGCCCTCCCCGCTTTGTGTTCGTTAACGGTCAAGCTGTAATGTCTGCGTCTTTCTACAGTCACAAGCTGATTAAGAACTTCGTAAGTTAGAACGGAGTTGTTGTTTCTGTAAGTGTCGATTTATTGTATCCACTTTCATTTCTAACCTGTTTCATTCCCTGTCTGTCTGTCTGTCTGTCTGTCTGTCTGTCTGTCTGTCTGTCTGTCTGTCTGTCTGTCTGTCTGTCTGTCTGTCTGTCTGTCTCCAACTATGCATCCATTCATCCATCAACACAACCATCCATCCATCTATCCATCAACACATCCATCCATCCATCTATCCATCAACACATCCATCCATCCATCCACCCATCCATCCATCATCCACCGCACCCACCCTTGCGAGTATTTATAAATGTACTTACGGCCGCAAGCTCTTACGCACACAAGCACGCTCCCGCGCACACATGCACGCACGCTCGCAGGGCACCTACGTACGTAAAACCGACTGGGAACGTACTCTTACATGAATGGCTACGTACGTATCGAATCCTTGAACACACTATTATGTTCACTTTAAAATAGCTTGTGTATATTTTTAGTATCCGTCTAGTAGGCAGCGGAGAACTCCTGTGACTACATTAGAAGGTGATGACAGGACGAGAGGAACAAATGCATGGAAAAATGGAAGCAATGAAGAGAAAATGAGAATTGAAAAAAATGTTAATTGAAAAGAATGTTAGTCGAAGAAAATGGTTAATAGAAAAACTGTTTATAGAGAAAAAAACTGCATACTCACCTCACGTACGGATCTACAAATGACCACGAAAATCTCGGGTGTATCTACACACGGCGCCGGATGCCACGGCCCAGCGAGCACATAGAAAGAAGGGGTCGGGACAGGAGGCGTGCAAAATCGACCACGACCCCATTGTGCCGCTGGTCCGGGTGGACCTGTGCGCATGAACACGCGCACACGCACAGACACACTTCAACAGACAAAATGCTAGTGTATGTGGACATATGTACAGTCTATGCAAGAAGAGAGAGAGAGAGAGAGAGAGAGAGAGAGAGAGAGAGAGAGAGAGAGAGGCAGACAGAGAGAGACAGAGAGAGACAGAGAGAGGAAAAGTGCCTGCGACCTACCCCATGGGGTATATTGTAACCTACGAAATAGTCAGTATGGTTGCTAGTCATACAACGCGTTACAGGAGCCCCTCTCCCAGTGCTCGAGTTGTTGGGGTTGTGTAAGATCCAACTACTGGCAATGCACGTGAAGAAGGTATGCACAGAGAAGCCAGATGTAAGAGGAGAGAGAGAGGGGGAGAGAGAGAGTGAGAGAGAGAGAGAGAGGGGGGGAGAGAGAGAGGGGGAGAGAGAGAGGGAGAGAGAGGGAGAAGAGAGAGGGAGAGAGAGAGGGAGGGAGAGAGAGAGAGGGAGAGAGATGGAGAGAAAGGGAGAGAGAGGGGGAGAGGAAGAGAGAGAGGGAGGGAGAGAGGGGGAGAGAGAGGGAGAGAGGGTGAGAGCGAGAGAGGGGGAGGGCAAGAGAGAGATATAGAGAGGGAGAGAGAGAGGGAGAGAGGGGGAGGGTAAGAGAGAGATCAAGAGAGGGAGGGAGAGAGAGAGGGAGAGAGAGCGCGAGAGGGAGTGAGAGAGGGAGGGAGAGCGAGAGAGAGGGAGTGAGAGAGGAGGAGAGAGAGTGAGAGAGGGGAGAGCGAGAGAGAGAGGGAGAGAGCGAGAGGGTGAAAGAGAGAGAGGGTGAGAGAGAGGGAGAGAGCGAGAGAGAGAGAGAGAGGAAAAGTGCCTATGATATACCACATGAGGCATGTGGGGCGCGTCAGTCTACGCGTACGACGTTTCCCTCGTACTGTACCCTATGAAATGGTCCGTATGATTGATTGTTACAAAGCACACTTCAGGAGCCTATCGTCCAGTGTACGAGTTGATGGGGCTATGTGAGATCCAACCACTGGTAATACAAGTGAAGTAGGTAGGCACAGAGAAGCAAGATGTAACGAGAGAGAGAGAGAGAGAGAGAGAGAGAGAGAGAGAGAGAGAGAGAGAGAGAGGAAAACTGCATGCGGTATACCGCATGAGGAATGCGGAGTGGGTAGATCTACAAATGCGAGGCTTCGCTCATACTGTACCCTATGAAATAGAGCCAGCAAGGTTGATTTTTATACAACGTATATGAGGATCAACCCCCCCTCCCCCAGTGGTTGTGTTATTGAGGCTGTGTAACATCAGACCACCAGCAATATAGTTGGAATAGGTAGACACCGAGAAGCAAGATGGAAGAGAGAGAGAGAGAGAGAAAGAGAGAGAGAGAGTTGGAAAAGAGCCTACGATACGCCACACATGGCATAGGAAGACACAGAGAAGCACTATTGTTGAGAGAGAATGAGAGAGGGAGAGAGATTGAGAGAGAGATCGAGAGAGAGAGAGATCGGAAAAGAGCCTACGACACGCCACACATGACATATGTAGACACAGAGAAGCACGATTGTTGAGAGAGAATGAGAGAGAGAGAGATTGAGAGAGACAGAGATTGGAAAAGAGCGTACGACACGCCACACATGGCATAGGTAGGCGCAGAGAAGCACGATCGTTGAGATTGGATGAGAGAGAGATTGCGAGAGAGAAAGAGAGAGAGAGGGGGCAGAGAGAGATTTGAAAAGAGCCTACGACACTCCACACATGGCATAGGGGACAGGGTAGAGGATAAGTTGGAGGCCGGACAAGGGTGATATCAGGAGGGTGTGGAAGCAACAGAGTGGGGAGGGGAAATGACTACGATTAGATGAAACTATGTTGGGTGTTGAGGCCGTGTGGTGTTAGGCACCCCATAGTGAATATGAGCCGGTTTTCTGTATTCTTACGATGTTGCGGACCAGAGGAGCAGGACTGGATGGCAGTGACCTGGACATCGGAAGCACCTTGATGGTTGGCGCTATTGAAGTGGGTGGAGACAGGCTTGCGCTCGTTGGTGTTGATGTCCATCAGATGTTGGCGGAATCTCTCGGCTTTTGCATATTATGGCGTAAATGATGTTGCGACTGGTGCAGGGAAATTCTTCTGTGATGCGTAAATTGCCTTTGGGGAATCGCACTACTGGAGTGTGGATCACATATGGGCAGGTCTTGCACCGAGATCTCAGGCAAGCCTTAGTTCCTAATTGTGATGGTGGAGGTGGAAATCCCTGTACTCTATTGTGGACGAGTACATCTCTGAGGGTGCGGTCACGTCTGTAGGCCACTAGTGGGTTCTCTGAAAATATCGCTGGTAGTAGTGTCAGCTTGAAGGATAGATAGATGTCGAAAGAGGATATTCTTGACTGAAAAATTATGCGGATGGTAGGTAAGAGAAAGTACCGGTCGAAGGTTTTTTGGTCTAGGTGCAGAGGTGAGAGCCTCTGCGCGGCTAATGGGTAGAACCCGGCGGAGGGCTGATGATAGGACATGATCAGGATAGCCACGAAGCCTGAAGAAGTCCAACATTTCCTGAGCATTGTGCTGAAAATCTTCATCATTTTGGCATAGTCGTCGAAGGCGCAGAAGTTGAGAATAAGGAATTGCGTCTTTGCATGCCGGAGGGTGAGAGGAGGTGTAGAGTAGAAAGGCGTGAGAGTCAGTCGGTTTGTAGTAGACCGTCGTGGTGAGACCATGGGTCCCAATAGAAACGGTAACGTCTAAGAAGTTGACAGAAGTAGAGGAAATATGGGAAGTGAGTTTGATAGAAGGATGAAAGTTGGAGAAGAAGTCTATGAATCTTTCGAGATCCGCTAATGGCATACATGTGACACCAACACCAACGTCAATGTAACGCCTGTATAGTTCAGGGATTCTACCGTTGTAGAGTTGCCATATCTGGTACTCCATAAAAAGGCATGCGTAGTAGTGCGATTCCCCAAAGGCAATTTACGCATCACAGAAGAATTTTCCTGCACCAGTCGCAACATCATTTACGCCATAATATGCAAAAGGTGTGATATGAAGTACATTGGGGAGACGGGCCTCATGCTAGCCGAGAGATTCCGCCAACATCTGATGGACATCAACACCAACGAGCGCAAGCCTGTCTCCACCCACTTCAATAGCGCCAACCATCAAGGTGCTTCCGATGTCCAGGTCACTGCCATCCAGTCCTGCTCCTCTGGTCCGCAACATCGTAAGAATACAGAAAACCGGCTCATATTCACTATGGGGTGCCTAACACCACACGGCCTCAACACCCAACATAGTTTCATCTAATCGTAGTCATTTCCCCTCCCCACTCGGTTGCTTCCACACCCTCCTGATATCACCCTTGTCCGGCCTCCAACTTATCCTCTACCCTGTCCCCTATGCCATGTGTGGCGTGTCGTAGGCTCTCTTCCAATCTCTCTCCCCCCTCTCTCTCTCTCTCGTTCTCTCTCTCAATCTCTCTCTCATTCAATCTCAACGATTGCGCTTCTCTGCACCTACCTATGCCATGTGTGGCGTGTCGCCCATATGCCATGTGTGGCGTGTCGTAGGCCCTTTTCCAATCTCTCTCTCTCTGTCTCTCTCTCAATCTCTCTCTCTCTCTCTCATTCTCCCTCAACAATCGTGCTTCTCTGTGCCTACCTATGCCATGGGTGGAGTGTCGTAACTTTTTTCCAATCTCTCTCAATCTCTCTCTCTCTCTCTCTCTCTCTCTCTCTCTCTCTCTCTCAATCTCTCTCTCATTCTCTCTCAACAATCGTGCTTCTCTGTGCCCACCTATGCCATGTGTGACGGGTCGTAGGCTCTTTTCCAATCTTCACTCTCTCTTTCTCTCTTTCTCGGTCTCAATCTCTCTCTCTCTCTCTCTCTCTCTCTCTCTCTCTCATTCTCTCTCAACAATCGTGCTTCTCTGTGCCTACCTATGCCATGTGTGGCGTGTCATAGGCTCTTTTCCAACTGGGGGGGGGGGGGGTTGATCCTCATATACGTTGTATAAAAATCAACCTTGCTGGCTCTATTTCATAGGGTACAGTATGAGTGAAGCCTCGTATATGTAGGCCGATCGACCCCATACACATCCGGTGGCGTGCCGTAGGCACTTCTCCAATCTCTATCTCTTTTCCTCTCTCTCTCTCTCTCTCTCTCTCTCTCTCTCTCTCTCTCTCTCTCTCTCTCTCTCTTCCATCTCACTTCTCTGTGCCTACATATTCCATATTGCCGGTGGTCTGATTTCAACACAACCACTGGGGGATTTGATCCTCAAATACGTTGTATATCAATCAACCTTACTGCCTCTATTCCATAGGGGACAGTATGAGTGAAGCCTCGTATTTGTAGACCGAAGACCGACCGACCCCGCATACATCAGGGGCGTGTGGTAGGCACTTTTCCAATTTCTCTCTCTCTCTCTCTCTCTCTCTCTCTCTCTCTCTCTCTCTCTCTCTCTCTCTCTCTTCCATCTTGCTTCTCTGTGCCTACATGTTCCAACTATATTGCCGGTGGTCTGATTTTAACACAACCACTGAGTGATTTGATCCTCAAATACGTTGTATAACAATCAACCTTACTGCCCCGAATTCATAGGGAACAGTATGAGTGAAGCCTCGTATTTGTAGACCGACCGACCCCGCATACATCAGGGGCGTGTCGTAGGCACTTTTCCTCTCTCTCTCTCTCTCTCTCTCTCTCTCTCTCTCTCTCTCTCTCTCTCTCTCTCTCTCCATCTTTCGTCTCTGTGCCTACATGTTCCAACTATATAGCAAGTGATCTGATTTTAAAACTACCACTGGATGATTTGATCCTCAAATACGTTGTATAACAATCAACCTTACTGCCCCGAATTCACAGGGAACAGTATGAGTGAAGCCTCGTATTTGTAGACCGACCGACCCCGCATACATCAGGGGCGTGTCGTAGGCACTTTCTCTCTCTCTCTCTCTCTCTCTCTCTCTCTCTCTCTCTCTCTCTCTCCATCAGGCTTCTCTGTACCCACATATTCCAACTATATTGCCGGTGGTCTGATTTTAACACAACCACTGGGAGATTTGATCCTCAAATTCGTGGTATAGCAAGTAACCTTACTGCCTCTATTCCATAGAGAACAGTATGAGCGAAGCCTCGCATTTGTAGATCTACCCACTCCGCATTCCTCATGCGGTATACCGCATGCAGTTTTCCTCTCTCTCTCTCTCTCTCTCTCTCTCTCTCTCTCTCTCTCTCTCTCTCTCTCTCTCTCTCGTTACATCTTGCTTCTCTGTGCCTACCTACTTCACTTGTATTACCAGTGGTTGGATCTCACATAGCCCCATCAACTCGTACACTGGACGAGTGGCTCCTGAAGTGTGCTTTGTAACAATCAACCATACGGACCATTTCATAGGGTACAGTACGAGGGAAACGTCGTACGCGTAGACTGACGCGCCCCACATGCCTCATGTGGTATATCACAGGCACTTTTCCTCTCTCTCTCTCTCTCTCTCTCTCTCTCTCTCTCCCTCTCTCTCACCCTCTCTCTCTTTCACCCTCTCGCTCTCTCCCTCTCTCTCTCGCTCTCCCCTCTCTCGCTCTCTCTCCTCCTATCTCACTCCCTCTCTCTCGCTCTCCCTCCCTCTCTCACTCCCTCTCGCGCTCTCTCTCCCTCTCCCTCTCTCTCTCCCTCTCCCTCTCTTGATCTCTCTCTTGCCCTCCCCCTCTCTTCCTCTCTCTCTCCCTCTCTTGATCTCTCTCTTGCCCTCCCCCTCTCTCGCTCTCACCCTCTCTCTCTCCCCCTCTCTCCCTCCCTCTCTCTCTTCTTCTCCCCCTCTCTCTCCATCTCTCTCCCTCTCTCTCTCTCTCTCCCTCTCTCTCTCCCTCTCTCTTCTCCCTCTCTCTCCCTCTCTCTCTCCCCCTCTCTCTCTCCCCCTCTCTCTCTCCCCCTCTCTCTCTCTCTCTCACTCTCTCTCTCCCTCTCTCTCTCTCCTCTTACATCTGGCTTCTCTGTGCATACCTTCTTCACGTGCATTGCCAGTAGTTGGATCTTACACAACCCCAACAACTCGAGCACTGGGCGAGGGGCTCCTGTAACGCGTTGTATGACTAGCAACCATACTGACTATTTCGTAGGTTACAATATACCCCATGGGG
The DNA here is from genome assembly GCA_963921405.1 of Cepaea hortensis. NCBI lineage: Eukaryota > Metazoa > Mollusca > Gastropoda > Stylommatophora > Helicidae > Cepaea > Cepaea hortensis. The sequence goes on from OY992889.1 coordinate 41,547,965, forward strand.
TAGGTCGCAGGCACTTTTCCTCTCTCTGTCTCTCTCTGTCTCTCTCTGTCTGCCTCTCTCTCTCTCTCGCTCTTCTCTCTCTCTCTCTCTCTCTCTCTCTCTCTCTCTCTCTCTCTCTTCTTGCATAGACAGTACATATGTCCACATACACTAGCATTTTGTCTGTTGAAGTGTGTCTGTGCGTGTGCGCGTGTTCATGCGCACAGGTCCACCCGGACCAGCGGCACAATGGGGTCGTGGTCGATTTTGCACGCCTCCTGTCCCGCCCCCCTTCTTTCTATGTGCTCGCTGGGCCGTGGCATCCGGCGCCGTGTGTAGATACACCCGAGATTTTCGTGGTCATTTGTAGATCCGTACGTGAGGTGAGTATGCAGTTTTTTCTCTATAAACAGTTTTCTATTAAACATTTTCTTCGACTAACATTCTTTTCAATTAACATTTTTTTCAATTCTCATTTTCTCTTCATTGCTTCCATTTTTCCATGCATTTGTTCCTCTCGTTCTGTCATCACCTTCTAATGTAGTCACAGGAGTTCTCCTTGACTGTATGTTGTGTTTGTGAATGTGTTTGTTTGCTGATGAAGGCTAACCGCCGCAACGTTCTGTATGTGTCGTAACTCTGTTATGTAAAGCTGCACTACTTTGTGTCATTTTATATTGTTTAAACTTTCACAGCTTTACCCGCAGTTCCACCAAATTTTATGCATACTTTTCTAGTAGGCAGACTCAGTAACCGCGGTATCGCAGCGATAGCATACTTGCCTGCCGACCCGAGGGTCATGTATTCGAATCTTGTTCTAGAATCGGGGAATGTTCTTACGTATGTGTGTGTGCATATATATATATATATATATATATATATATATATATATATATATATATATATATAATATATATATATATATATATATATATATGTTAGTCTGTTTGTGTGGTTTTGTGTGTGTTTGTGCTTGTTTTTGTGTATATGTGTTTGTGCCTATGCGTGTCTACCTCGTGCCGTCGTCCGCGAGTCCATCAATCACTATCTCAAGTATGAATCTGTTTATGTATCTGTGTTTGTATGTGTCTGTGCTTGTTTTTTTTTTGTTTTTTGCATACTTCTGTGTGTGTCCATGTGAGTTTGCAACCCGTTCCGTCGCCCTTCCTCCCATCTTTCACTATCTCGCGTCTGTATCTGTCTGTGTGTCTGTGAGTGTATTTCTGTGTGTTTGTGCTTGTCTTCGCATATCTTTGTGTGTGTCGTTGTGTGTTTGCACCCGTTCCGTCGCTTGTCCTTCCATCTTTCACTATCTCGTCGGCCTGACTGTCTACTGCCTGTTCGTCAACAAAAATCTATAATCTCCTATGAGCGTGTTTTGCGAGCATTTGCAACGCTTTCGGCGTTTTCGAGTGTCATCGATTTGTCAGAATACTGACGTTCGAATCTGTCAAACGACAATCAACTACCGTCAACAAATAACATTTTAAAGCATCACATTTGTATTGCAGTGGTAATCTAGTATACTGTTTGTACCCTCAGTTTCTTAGTGGGGGGGGGGGGGTTGGTAACAATAAGAAATGTTTTTCTTTTCTTTTTGCCAAGAAGAAGAAGAAGAAGAAGAAGAAGAAGAAGAAGAAGAAGAAGAAGAAGAAGAAGAAGAAGAAGAAGAAGAAGATGGGAAGAAGGATTATGAGGAGGAGGAAGAGGGGGAAGAGGAGAAGAAGAAGAAGAAGGAGAAGGAGAAGAAGAAGAAGAAGGAAGGGTGGGTGGGTGGCCCGGCGGGCTGGCGGACGGAAGGAAGGAAGGAAGGAATGGAGGGAGGGAGGGAGGAAGGAAAGAAGAAGAAGAAGAAGAAGAAGAAGAAGAAGAAGAAGAAGAAGAAGAAGAAGAAGAAGAAGAAGAAGAAGAAGAAGAAGAAGAAGAAGAGAGGAAGAAGTAAAAGAAGAAGTAAAAGAAGAAGAAGAAGAAGAAGAAGAAGAAGAAGAAGAAGAAGAAGAAGAAGAAGAAGAAGAAGAAGAAGAAGAAAGTAGTAGTAGTAGTTTGAAGCTCCTTGCTTTAAATCGTCTTACAACTAAAAATGCAACACATTTCAACACACAGGTTTAAAAAAAATTTTTTTTTTTTAATTCGCATATCCTTTACAGGACATCGCTGTCAACAGCAGCATCTTTCCTTTCATCTACGCTCAGTAGTTTGCCATTGCTTTCTGAGCGGCCGGCTCAGTTATCCCGCAAGTCACCAGCGGGGGTCGAACCGCTCCCAGCTCTCGCCCGCTAGGAGACTCTGAGTGATAAACGGGATTACGGAGAAAGTGTTGTAACCCCTCGGCCAGAGAGACCGGCAACACACAGCTTACCAGAACAGTATAGCCGAAATACGAGCCATAAATGTTAGTCAGCTTAAAATTACGGTGTTAGACATTACTTTGCGAATATGTGTATATTTCAGCTTGAAGGATTTATTTAGTTAAATTACTTTATGTTGTGTGAATTCTGCAGTTTGTGCCTGACGAGATGCAGCGAAATATGCCAGGAAATAAATCGTGCAATCTATTGTTTGTGTCTTCGTTATTCAAGTTTATGGTAACGTTTGAGCTATTGTAAACACTGGATGATTTCTGAGCCACTTCAAAGGGTTACCGCACAGAATAGAACATCACAATAATATCACATGATTACAATAATGACTCCTCAACTCCAACAGATTAGTGTCACGATTGTCTAATTGTGGTGATTACTATTACCAGTTCCTATGCAACTGTTGACATTCAAAACTAACATCCGAGGTAATCATGGAGATCTGTAGAGAATATGAGGAGCCAAGCAGTGCTTGTTAATTCATGTTCTCATGTCACGTGTTTATATATCGCATGATTTAATTTCGCTATTTATCTCAAGCTTTGTTTTTCACATTGTATTTAAATTACAAACTGCAAGTCAGAAAGATGGATAAAGCAATCCCATTATGATTATGTTTGTGATTGTGATGAAGAATCGACATCACAATCTTCTGGGCTAGTCCATAAGTGCACCGTTTCTCTCAGCGGACTGTTTCTGTAGCGAGCCGGTTAGCTACACTTTGAAGACGCCATCGCTTGCTTTAATTGCCACCAGTAACAAACCTGAAGCCTCTTCGTTCTTAGTTTTAAGAATCGACAACCTAATAGAGCAGTGGTTCTCAACCTTTTTTGGCCCGTGCCCCCCTTCGCCATATTTTCAGAACGTCATCCACCCCCCCCCCCCCCCCTTTCGTATTTCCTACCTAAAAATTCCCCCCTCCCGCCCCTACACGGTATACGTAATAATGGAAGCACATACTAAAACAAGTCTAGACGTCCGCATAAAACGTGATTTGTGGGTCTACTTACTTTATAAAATGAATTTTAGAAGGGAGAGACGGACAGAACCGTAAAGTATGAAGGGAAAAAGAAGATCAAGTAATCGGTTCTTGTATTAACTTGATCTTGAAATAATCTTCACCCCCCCCCCGGAATTCTTCCCCCCCCCCCCCCTAGGGGGGTAATAGAGGCTCGGTCTTCCTCAGGAAATGTCGTAGGCTGAAGACGTTGATCGTCCCAGTAATACACTGGTTGTAAATACATCACATTCGTCCCTTAATACGCCCCTCTTTGTTGCAGCTATTCCTAACTCCAATCCTACCACAGGAATCGATAAGCTTCCACAGGAGATATCACCATTAACAAAGTTGTCATCTGCCGAGTGCCGATTATTATATACAAATATATGTTTAGCATCATATCCCCAAGCGCTTTGAGACGTGTACAAGAATCCTTTACATCTCACTTTTTATTACCATATTCCAATATGGCGGGAAACGTGTCCTTTTTATTATCTTATGCCAGGTGGAGTTCTCAGAGAACACTAAAATATGAAACCTAATACAAAGTCTGTGAAAGGATTATGCAACTCGTCCACAACACAAAACCTACA
>OY992889.1:41559396-41577414 GCA_963921405.1 Cepaea hortensis
CAAGCCATCCAGGTATTTTCCTCTCGGTCTTCCTCTTGGTCTGTTCCCTTCTATCTTGCCAGATGTCACTAAGTTCTCCAATCCATTTCTAGCAAGTACAAAAATACAGTCACCGGGAGCATAGTATTATAGCAAGTACAAAAATACATACACCGGGGGTATACTATTATAGCAAGTACAAAAATACATATACCGAGGGTATAGTATTATAGCAATTACAAACATACAGACACCGTGAGCAAAGTATTAAAACATGCAAAGGAATATAGGCGTCAGTGGCGTGGAATTATGGTGTTTGTCCATCAAGAATGATGATGACCATTCATTTCATCAAGTGTGGTTGAAAGTTTGCAGCCGTGAGTTCAAAGATGTTTCTTTTTTTTCTTTTTTTAAAGTTGCATACCCCTTACAGGACGTTGCAGTCAACACCAGAATTTTTCAGCTGATGTTGATGTTCTTGGCAAGATTGCATTCAGTAGTTTGTCATTGCTTTCTGAGCTACCGGCTCACATACCCGGTAAGTAAACAACGCGTCGCGATGCCCTGCCGAATCTCGCGCAGCCGTGTTCCCCACGTGGATATACGGGATTACGGAGAAAGTCGTTAACACCTTCGCCAGGGAGACCGACCTAAGATGGTTACTTAGGTCTATATGGCTCGAAATGTTCTTTAACAATGTGGGCAAAGAATGCTTGACGTTCCGAGATGGGGATCTCTTGCAGAGGTTTTTCTGTCCAGTCTTTTTTTTCCACAGCTCTTGCGGTCCTGTTTGCTTTACATGTGACTACACCCTTGTGTGATGATGTACGCCATGAATTTCGGTCCTTGGCAGCAGTCTTCCAAGTGTCGTTTTGAAGTTAAAAATTTTTCACTGAGATCTTCAGTGTTTTTAAAGCGTTATCTCTAGCCGCCTTGGGAGTGTTTACCACAACGCAGCTCGACGTAAAAAAATTGTTTAGGGAACCTGTGATCTGGCATGCGAGTCAAGTGACCAGCCCAGCGAAGCTGATTCTTCATTATTAGAGTATAGATACTGGGCATGGACTTTCAGCTTTGTTTGCAGGCTTATTCCATTTCTGTCCCACACATTTGTGTACAGTCTGCCAAAGACTGCGTTGGCCGTGGAGATTCTTGCATTCACTTCGTCATCAATTGTGGCAGCTTGTGACACAGTGCTTCCAAGATAGGTGAATTTGTCAACAACACTTAGTCTATGACCATTCGCCAGAGGTTTGGAGGCAACAGAGATGATAATATTAAAAGTTACAGTGGTTTGGAGGCAACAGAGATGATAATATTAAAAGTCACAGTGGTTTGGAGGCCAACAGAGATGATAATATTAAAAGTCACAGTAGTTTGGAGGCAACAGAGATGATAATATTAAAAGTCACAGTAGTTTGGAGACAACATAGATGGTCATATTAAAAGTCACAGTGGTTTGGAGGCAACAGAGATGGTCATATTAAAAGTCACAGTTGTTTGGAGGCCAACAGAGATGGTCATATTAAAAGTCACAGTCGTTTGGAGGCAACAGTGATGGTCATATTAAAAGTCACAGTGGTTTGGGGGCAACAGTGATGGTCATATTAAAAGTTACAGTGGTTTGGAGGCAACAGTGATGGTCATATTAAAAGTTACAGTGGTTTGAAGGCAACAGAGATGATAATATTAAAAGTCACAGTGGTTTGGAGGCCAACAGAGATGATAATATTAAAAGTCACAGTAGTTTGGAGGCAACAGAGATGATAATATTAAAAGTCACAGTAGTTTGGAGACAACATAGATGGTCATATTAAAAGTCACAATGGTTTGGAGGCAACAGAGATGGTCATATTAAAAGTCACAGTTGTTTGGAGGCCAACAGAGATGGTCATATTAAAAGTCACAGTGGTTTGGAGGCCAACAGAGATGATAATATTAAAAGTCACAGTAGTTTGGAGACAACATAGATGGTCATATTAAAAGTTACAGTGGTTTGAAGGCAACAGAGATGATAATATTAAAAGTCACAGTGGTTTGGAGGCCAACAGAGATGATAATATTAAAAGTCACAGTAGTTTGGAGGCAACAGAGATGATAATATTAAAAGTCACAGTAGTTTGGAGACAACATAGATGGTCATATTAAAAGTCACAGTGGTTTGGAGGCAACAGAGATGGTCATATTAAAAGTCACAGTTGTTTGGAGGCCAACAGAGATGGTCATATTAAAAGTCACAGTCGTTTGGAGGCAACAGTGATGGTCATATTAAAAGTCACAGTGGTTTGGAGGCAACAGTGATGGTCATATTAAAAGTCACCGTCGTTTGGAGGCAACAGTGATGGTCATATTAAAAGTCACAGTGGTTTGGAGGCAACAGTGATGGTCATATTAAAAATCACAGTGGTTTGGAGGCAACAGTGATGGTCATGTTAAAAGTCGCAGTGGCTTGGAGGCAACAGTAATGGAAACCATGGAACCTCAAAAAAGAGACATGGGTCAATCAGCACAAAGACATGACACAGGCCAGTGCTGAAAACTTGGGCTTGAACGTGTAAGAAGTAGGATAAATGGCACATGAACGAGAAACCTGTTGGCGAGCCCCGATGAGAGCGTCGTTTGAACTGTACTTGCTTCATGATGATGACGAATATGGAGTTTTTATGCGTGTATATTATACCATATGCGGTCCATATAATCGAACTATATTAGTTTTCTTCTTCTCTTCTGCCTTTTATCATCAATGGAAAAAAAATGTCTGTTGCATATACTTTACAGGACGTGGTAGTCAACAGCATAATTTTTTGGCTGTTTGTGATTTCTTGGCAAGTTAACATTCAGTAGTTTGGCATGACTTTCTGAAACGACCGGCACCCATACCATTGTATAAAAATCAACGCTAGGCGGTCTGCTGACAAATCACTCGCAGCTGTGTTTCGAACGTGGTATGCAGAATTACGAATTGCGTCCTGAAATCCCTTCACCACAGAGCCGGTTGCCTCCAATGAAGCGTAGGCCCTCAACCAGCTGACACCAAGCCCCGTGTAGACGTATTCATGCGCCGCTGGATTGCGAGGCTAACGTTTTCTATGGGGTGTGGCAGTTAGTTTCTCGATGTTTCGATTATATTAATCTTCATCCGGAACGGAATAATACAAACAGATCTATAGAAAAACTTGAAATTAGAAAATTTAATAATATTAAAACACAAATCCTTCGTTGTTAGGAAGGCGGCGCAGAAGTTCAGTTCAGTTCAGTTATGAACGGAGCCCAGTAAGAAAATGTAGAGCCGAAGATGTGCAAACAGGCAGATATGGATGCATAGAGTGAAGTCAGCAGTTATACAGTTCTAACGCTATCATATTGTTTGTGTGCCAAGAGCAAGGAAGAACAGGTGGCCAATCTTTCCATCATGTTGGCAAGCGACGAATCCTGGAATAAAACCCCGACCGACCGTACTCATGACATTACCAGTGCAGTTCGCTATCAACTACGCCAGCGGTCCTGCCCAAAGTAATACAATTGTCCTAGTATCCAGTTACTAAAGCCGACAATACAGAAACAATTGAAATTTGTTGGTGACTTGAAACGTCAAGAAAGTTTGGAGAGAACAATAATAGAGAGGTATATGCCGGGGAAGAGAGGACGAGATAGGCCAAAGAGAAGATGGATGCAGGATGTGGCGGATGATATCTAGATGGGTGTATCGGACGCGGGACATCTTGCTTATGACCGATAAGTTTTCCGGAAGGTTTTAATGAGAGAGAGGTTCTGCAAAGGACATCCTACTGAATGAATGAGTATCCAGTTGGACTGGTTCTGTTTCTGGGTAGTCTAATACAGATACTGCTGTTGGAATGTGAATATTAGGTCTTGCATACTCTAGATCACGGCATAATGAGATCCACTAGCCAGTTTCCTTCATCGAAGCCGCTCCATCTCAGAAAATGTCAAGGATGTTCTGAAAATTACCACGTAGCCATCTGATGAGGCTGTTTCGACCCCGAGCTATACTGGTGGGAGATGAGCATGCCTCCATAGCTGGGGATTTGAACCCAGTCTATGGTCTTCACTGGCAAGCTTACTAACCACAATGCAATCGCAGTTACTGACAAACAGCGTAAAGTAAATAAATGATGGTGAATCCCCATGCGAATTGCTGACTAGCTTAAGGCAGAATTCCCGCTGCATACTAGCGGTGTAGATAAACATAGTGATAAAATACACATTAGATGTTTTGAGCCAACAACTAACTGGAATTCATTGGCAGTTATCGAACCAAGACTTGATGTCAATTATAATCGGAGGAGATCACATTATTGATTTCGTTTGGCATTCTATATTTTTAGAACATGGGTGCAACGATTATAGATTACCACAGTAAGAAAAGTAGTTCTGGTGTATACTTTGTCACAATCAACATTGTTAGCGCCGAGAAAATGGTACGCATTTTTGTGAAATGCGTAAATGTACACGAACTATTATCTGTTTCCAGCTCAGTTGAACATAAATTGAATTTCCGCCGCCCCCCCCCCCCCCCCCCCCACTCTCTCCACAAACCAGATGAAACTATTTACACCACATTATTTTACTATTTACGTGTGTTGTTCTTTTTGTAAAGTGAAGGTTTTGATGTTTCATCTTCTTTTATAGTGAAAGTAACATCCGGCATTTCTTCACTACACGTGAACAAAACACTCAAGATAATGAATCGCCCAAACACGGATGTCAGCACTAATTAATGGATTGTAGGGATGTATGGACAACTAATGGGACTTTGAGGACATATATAATGTAATGAGACTGGAATTAATGATGGTTAGTCTACTTTTGGTAATTAAGAGAGAAAGATAGATACACAGACAGTCAGGCAGACAGACAGACAGACAGCTGGGTGCGTAGGTGGACAGACAGACAGACAGACAGACAGACAGGTAGATGGCACCAGGAAACGTTCTGAGAAGTAAAGGTCATCATCATTATGTGCCATGTCGACAAGCATGGGCGGTCATTTTTTGCAATCTCACACGATCACCAGAGCCGTGGATCAGCTCAGTCTTCTTGTCTCGACCATACTACGTGGCCAAGCCACTCGGATATTTACTTTTCTGCCTTCCCTTTGTTGTCTTCCCCTCGATCTTGCCAGTTGTCATCATGTTCTCCAGTTTATTTCTTCTCATAACGTGGCCAAACCGTTGTGACTGTCTACGTCTAATTTCTCTAATCAATTAACGATTTTCATTTCTTGCTTGTAGTACTTACTTACTTAATAAATTTACTTACTTACATACTTACTTAATAAATTTACTTACTTACTTATATACAAGATTCACTTGGAATGTAAATGAGCAAAGTAAGAAGAAATTATAAGCAACAGAGATGTGGTTCCTGAGACGAATGTTGCGAATTCCTTGGACTGCCAGAGTAACTAACGATGACTGCCTGAAACAGGCTAATGAAACTAGAACATTATATACAACAATAAGACAGAGACAAACATCTTTCTTCGGTCACGTGATGAGAAGAGAGGCATTGGAGAACATCGTAACAACTGGAAAGATCGAGGGGAAGAGAGGCAGAGGCAGACCAAGAGAAATGATGCTGGATGGATTGAGACGGTGGCATGGAGGAATATCAGCAGCAGAGTTGATCCAGAAAACCAAAGACCGAGATCTGTGGAAAGCCATGAACGCCTACGCCAGCTGGCACGGCACTTGATGATGATGACTTATATACATAGTTACATACTTATATACTTAGTTACTTAATAAATATACTTACTTACTTATTCAGTTTTTTAAAAATGTTGCATATCCCTTACAGGACGTTGCAGTTAACACAAGCATTTTCCAGCTGCTGTTGATGTACTATGCAAGCTTTTACGTTCAGTTGTTTGCCATTGCTTTCTGAACGACCGGCTCACATACCCCCGTAGGTTACCGTCACGGCGCGATCCGCTGCCGAATCTCGCGCAGCAGTTTTCCCCACTTGGATATACTAGATTACGAATAACGTAATTACAACAAGAGAGACCGGCAGGGAGACCGGAAAACTGCTCGGTCGTTAGCAAGATGTCCTACGGCCTAAACATTCATTTGGAGATCATCTGCCACATCCTGAACCATTATTCTCTTTGGCCTTCCTCTTACTCTCTTCCCGGGGGTATACCCCTCCATTATTGTTCTCTCCAAACTTTTATGATGTTTGAAGTGACCAACATGTTGCACGTGTCTTTGTTTGACCAACTTTAGTAGCCAGCTTTCTTCAATATTAAGTTCTTATCATATGGGTGCATTTGTACTGTTCTGTATCCAATATAATATTAGAACGCGACTATGACACTTATATTCATAGGCATTTATGCACTGTCCAGATTGTTTAGTAAGTGTCTTGTAGGGGTTTGTTGCAATGGGAAAGATGCACGCTCTTACAATTCTATTTTTTTTTTTATTAGTTCTTTATTTCCAACTCCACAATTTATACAGTTATTTTAGTCTCCGAAAAGCAATGAATATTCGTTTTTTAATTTCCTTTATTGTGTTAGCCTTGTTGGTAATAAATGTCCCAAGATATTCTAAATTTTCCACCACCTCCAATTTTTCCTCATGAACATACATTTCTTTCTCCGTATTAGTCTTATCTGTATGAATTATCTTTGTGTTTGCTATGCAAAGATATACGTTGTGATATGTACTATTCTTTTTGGGTTGAGGTTATTAGTAATTCTATGCAATTTAGTACCGGTCTCTCTGGCTGAGGGGTTACACCAATTTCTCCGTAATCCCGTTTATACACGCAGGGTCTCGCAGCGAGACGAGAACTGGAAGCGGTTCGACCCGCGCTCGTGACTTGCGGGATAATGAGCCGGCCGCTCAGAAAGCAATGGCAAACTACTGAGCGTAATCTTGCCAAGAAATCAACATACAGCTGAAAGATGCTGATGTTGACAGCGATGTCTTGTAAAGGATATGCAAAACATTTAATTTTAATGCAATTCAGTGATGATGATAGTAATACTGTATAAACAGGATGTATCCTCTACCTAAGGAGATGTAAGAGGCTTCCTTTCCTCCGTTAGTCTACAGGACAACATTGGGAAAGGTGGAGTAACCGTTTATCCCCCATCCCTAATCAGGGATACGTGAAGCCAAGGGATGGAGTGTGAAAGCAGCCGACAGATGGTTGTTGGTTATGGTCTGCACTCTGCGGCTATAGGCAGATGATCTCATCAGTAGAGACCATGGCCAAGCCCACCGACTAGTACAGTCACTGCCCAGAAGGAAAGCAACCGCAAAACTTGCCAAAAAACCTGCGCTCCCCCTACCCCCCACATATCCTATTTGCAGGACATCGCTGTCAACACCAGCCCTACCGTTGTTGATGTATTGACAAGTTTACGTTCGGTAGTTTGCTATTACTTATCTTTAGTCTGACCAAATAAATACCCAGTTGCGTGCTATGTTCATTTGTAGTTTCGATTGAAGCTCCACAGCCGTCACCCGTGTCTATCTATACATTTTACTTTCCTATTATTAACATTTCAAACCAGCTAGTAATACCAAAGCACTAGTTTCGGCGTCTGCAAATTGCAAACCTGAAATACGCAAAAGGGAGATAATATGTATAGAAATAGACATTGGTTATCGGTCTTCATTTCTTGGCGTCACAACATTTAAAACCTTAAATGCACACAAGGGAGATAATATATACAGCACAATACAATGGTTATCGTTCTTCATTTGTCACGCCTCGCTGGTTGCTAGTTTTGCGATCACATAAATCTGGTCCCCGCACCCACACATCACGCGCAGTCACGTGCTTCCACGGTAAAGAACGCAGCGATAGAGAGGGACTCTACTACCCATGACAAGGCGGTTTCAGTGATAATTAAATGAGACAGTTGGAGCCTGGTGCTACGTGTCTTCCTTAAGGACTGAATTACTCAAGAGAGCGCACTTTGTTACTTAGTTCTGAGATTATCGATCAAGTAAGGTTACATGTTTGCATTGTATAACTCAATGAGTGCTCGTGCTGAAATCGTGTTGTTGTTGTTGTTGTTGTTGTTGTTGTTGTTGTTGTTGTTGTTGTTGTTGTTGTTGTTGTTCTTCTTCTTCTTCTTCTTCTTCTTCTTCTTCTTCTTCTTCTTCTTCTTCTTCTTCTTCTTCTTCTTCTTCTTCTTCTTCTTCTTCTTCTTCTTCTTCTTCTTCTTCTTCTTCTTCTTCTTCTTGAAGTCTCTATAGACATTGGTGATCATGATTATCCAATCATCTCTTAAATGAAATTCTACAGATGATCGACGAAAAAATAAAAAAATAAAAAATAAAGAACATTTAAAATTGCGTAACAAATAGTAAATACATGCAAAAATGCTAAATACATGTAACTGAATAAGAAATTCACAACACTTAGAAGAAATCATGCAAAAGACTTCCATTCCCTATTCCGACAAATAAATATATTAACGGTTGGTAAAACACGAAATAACACTGCTTGTTTCAAATCGAAGAATGAAGCAGTGGTAATTTGACCAAATTATATAATTCATAGATAGAAGTAATACACGGAAGATCTATATGATGGAAAGAGACCGGATGGAACGAGAAGAGGAAGTTTGTTGCATATCCTTTACTGGACGTAGCAGTCAATCCCATCATTTTTTAGCTGTTTCTGATTCCTGAGCAAGTTTACGTTTAGTAGTTTACCATTTCTTTTTGAACGATCGACACTCATACTCAGGGCCGGATTAAGCCATCTTGGTGCCCTAGGCACAAACCCACATGGGTGCCCCCTACTGCCCCGGGCCCCCGATCCTCCACTAACTGCCGGTATGTTCAATATTATGCAAAAAACTAACAAAGAAAAACAGTTGTGAAATGTAAACATATATGTTTGTACTACTATCACTCATATAAAACCTACAATAAGGTATTTCTGTATTAAAATTAATAGTTAATTAATTTTGTAATAATAGTAGACAAAAATACTGTAATTTTTTTGATAGATAAGAAAGTCAGAGAGAGCACACATTTACATTTTAAAGTTCTTTTTTTCTAGATTTACGTCTGGCAAAGTTTTTGAGTACATCATCAAAGTTAATTTTGCGCAACTAGTCTGCCTCAATCATCAGCAAAGATAAGGAATCAAGCCTTTCTTGTTTCATTGTCGATCTGCTTGGATTTTTTGTACGTTTCAACTGAGAAAAAGAGCGCTCAGTTGAACAGTTCGTAACCATTAATGTTAAAAATATGCGCAAGGCGATTTCTACATTTGGAAAAGCACACTCGATGTGTCTCTAACTATTACTTTGTCGAGTTCTGCATGACTGAACGTGTTGTCAGATTTTGATGCACGAAACTTGTGGCGAATATATGAGTGGAACTGTTGTAGTTCAGTATATAAATTATTGTTCAGATCTTCAGGATAAGCATTTATTAGTCCTTCACAACACTGAGATGTTTGTGGTACATCGACCAAACAAGAAAATCGAACTGCTAAATCATTATATACCTGTCCTCGTCTACTCATCTCTGTCTCAAGTTTGTCAACAATGGTGTAGAAAGCAGATATACGAAATTTGTCTCTGGCATTCTGAGATACCTCAGGGGCATCACCATCAATGACCACTGTCTTTCGTTTACAATTACGGGTCAAAGTTGACTTATAATCCACACCTGGTGTTATTTCTTTTGCAGCTTCTTCAAATCTTTCAAATTCATTCCTAGATTCATGCAAGTGATCTGCTAGTGAAGAATATAAATCAGCATACGTTTTCAAATTCACGTGCTCATTTTGTAGAGCTTGACTGACCCTGTGAAAATGTTGTAACACTTCTTCCCAAAAGACAAGCATGAAAGCAAATTCTAATTCTTGCATCTTCTTTGCAATGTTTTCTGCTTCTCTTCTAGTGTCCCCCTTCTGTGACTGGTCTTCTTGTAAACATTCTAACGCTTCTATAATCTGAGGATGAGACATTAGAATGGCTTCAGTTGCAACAGCATGTGCTTCCCATCTAGTATCGGAAAGGGACTTTACCAGCTTTTCATTCACAAGGCATCCTTTCAGAATCTCCCATCTTTTTGTTGAAGCTGAGAAAAAAGTATAGATCAGTTGCGCTGTATGGAAGAAGTTTACTGCCTCTAAACAAGAGTCAACGGCACTTCTGCCTACCAGATTTAGTGAATGGCCAGTACAAGGTATGTATATATAAATAATGTGCGATTCAATATTACATTTGCGATTTGCTTATGCCATGCAATTACGCTACCGGGACAATATACACATTTTTCTTGAGGACTTGTGGTGCCCCCCAAATGCTTGGTGCCCTAGGCACGTGCCTTGTTTGCCTAATGGTTAATCCTCATACTGTTGTATGGAAAAACGCAAGGTGGTAAGCGCCCGCATCTGTGTTTCGAACGCGGTATGCGGCATAACGAATTGCGCCCGTAACCCCTTAGCCACAGGGCCGGATGTAAAGAGACAGGATGCAAATATTCATGACAATGATGACTCATCATGATTGATTTGAAGATGCACTATGTTATGTTAAGACATAAGGGCACACAGACCAGACAATATTTTGTTGGAGTAAAATGAGGCATTGTGGGCATTGGCCACATTTTTATATCTGCAAAGAACGGTGCTTTAGATGTGAAGTTCATCACACAATAAAACTTATGACCATACGACAAAGCTGTTAATGATAATACTTGAGAAAAGGAAACGAGATAACCCCAGAAACGAGCGAAGAACATTGTGGATTTGCAGAGGGAAATAGCATACCCAATGCCACCTACATTCTTAGAACTTAGAGCTATAGAGTTAAAACAGTTAGTTATTTAGTTAGTTAGAATTAAAACAAATCAGACTAAGCAACAAATGTGTAACTGTGTGAAGCATGAGTATGTAATCAAGCTACTATAACACTTACACATTTGTCAGAGGTAAGCGAACGCAAAGAACATTTATTTGCAGCAAACAACAGTCATTTGAATTAACAACCATATATGAATGTTTCAGTACATACAAAAGGGTGTCAGACAAGGATGTGTACCGGCCCCTGCGATGTTTTCATTGTATGGTGAGCATATACTGAGATCAGTAGAAAACATGCCAGGGGTCTCTGTTGGTGGTCAGTATATAATCGTTATTAGTTTTTATAGCAACAAGTCAGAGTTAACTTCAGAAAATAAAAGATAAAGTTATTGTAGAAAGCGAAAACAAAACGAGTCTTAGAATTGTATTATAGAAAGGCAGAAGTAATGGTAATACAAGAGGGATTCAAAGGAAAACCTTAAAAGTGTGAAATGGATTACAATAACCACGTCATTGTCTTGTAAAATCTCAATATTGTTATTAAGGATGTCAAGTTAAGCATGTATCATGACGGTGCAGACGAACCCTGGGAAGTCATAAGAATAGTTTAAAGATGGCCGCCCATTTTCAGACCTGCACGAAAGAGGAACAGCGTGCTGTTACCCTTTAAAAAAAAAAAATTAGATTAATTGCAGAAATGCGTCGGCGAATGAAGGTCCAGTATGGTGATGCATGCCTGTCAGTCCCGCATGTGTATGGGGGAAGTATAAAGTTTCAAAACGGTCTGACCTATGTGACAGACTGTTCACGACCGGGTCAGGCACACCGAGTAGTGACCCAGAGTCGATTGCAGCGGTTGAAGGCGTCGCACAGGAAAACCACCGATCGACTGAGTGTCATTGCCGCACATCTTGACATCAGTCAAGGCTCAGCTCATCACATCATTCATGATTTGTTGCAGTACCGCAAAGTGTCTGCAAGGTGGGTGTCACCGCAGCTTACTCCAGAATTGAAAGAACGATTTATTGATGCTTGTCAAGAACTTTAACATTGCTTTTAAGCAGTAGGTGATGGTTTCCTATCAAGAATTGTTACTGGAGATAAAACCTGGGTTCATTATCACGAGCCGGAAACGAAAAGAGCAGGAGCGGAATGGCGCTGCCCCTCCTTACCAAAACCAAAAAATGTTTCGCACGTAGCCATCTGCACAAAAAATTATGCTCTCTTTTGGATGAACGAGACGTTATTTTAGAGCACTACAAGCATGTGGGAAAACTGTTACCAGTGATACGTAAATAGATCTTCTCAGGAATCATCTTCGACCCGCAATCAAATCCAAACAATATGGACTTCTGAGTGAAGGTGCTCTTTTGCAACATGACAATGTTCGACCCCATACTGCCCGTGCAACTGTAGAAACCATCGAAGACCTCCACTTTCGGTGTGTACCAAATTCCCCGTACTCGCCAGACTTAGCCCCACGTGATTTAAATCTATTTGGACAACTCAAAGCGTCATTGGGAAATCTACCGAGATGGTTGAACCATTTGATTTTGTGCCGTTCAATATGTGTGGCACAAGGTGTTGATCTCACTGCCTGTATGATAACATCATTTCTTACTCGGTCTCGCATAGTTAAGTTGGCAGCTCGCTCTCCTAAAGCATATTAACTCACAGGTGTTTGATTTTGTGTATGTGTGATTTGGATAAGATCCAAGTTTGACATAGGTAGCATACGGTTGGTGTGAACTGGATTTAGTACTCTTCGTTAACATGAATCTGTTCCTTTCCGAGTCACCTCTTTAAACTTGATGATGACTTCAGTACTTTGTCTTCATTTGTCATAACAATGTTTTCTCATGCATTGCTCATTACCAGACAAGAAAGCCTATTTAACTGATTTATTAAGAAAACAGTTAATTGCAAATCCTTTACAGGACGTCGCAGTCACCACCAGCATTTTTTGCTGTTGTGATCTCTTCGCAAGTTTACGTTCAGTAGTTTGCCATTGCTTTCTGAAAGACCGGCACCCATACCGTTTCGTAAAAAAAAAAAACAACGTTAAGATGGTCTGCTGCTAAAACCCGCAGCTGTTTTTAGAACGCGGGTATGCGGGATTACGAAATGCGCATATAACCCCTTCGGCACGGAGAAGGCTTGATTTATTGCCGAATATAAAGGCCGAAAGATAATGTGACCTCCCATTTGGACAGAAGGACGATAAATCGCCATACAAGGGCCATCGTGCTATTTGTTTCGTTTCACGGTATCTTCAACAATTTCAATGCTCAGTGGAGGAGCATTTACATCATAATACTTAGTTATTTGATTGTGTATCATGTTTGGTCCAAACCTACTCTTTAGTTTGGCACTGAATCAGTTAAGGAAGGAAGAATGGTTTTCCCAGTCCACTGACTAAATATGTGGCCGTTCATCTCTGTGAGATAATGCTGATTACCTATTATTTCTGCCTAGTTGGACTATTATCAAGCGTTTTATTGTGCTACTTGGTACAAATCTCTTTATCGCTCCAGGTATGTACTGATTGACATTCGTGTTTACTGGCGTGGCGAGCATGGATCCATGTTTTATGCACAGCACCAAATCACACTTGTCTATACGCGTCGGTATTAATTTGTGTAAATATTTGCTTCTCATGGTCGCTTTATGCGTCATCTCACAAATAATATTTATTTCGCTTTGTATACTTAGAAAAAATGAAGCCAGAGCTACTTATAATTTTGCACAAAGTGAGTTTTGATACATCAATGACACAACAGCGCCATTGTTCATAATAAAAATGTCGGTACGTCCTTATTGTGATATTTGAAATGCTAGAATGTCAGATTCAATCCTAGAAATATCAGGTTTCGTAAACTGACATTTCTGCATAATACGTGTACAACATTGGAACCCACCAATCATTTCTCTTCATTAAATATTGTTTATATACTGCTCATTACGGTTAAGTGTATTTGAGTGATTGTTGTGTGACCTATACTGGTTTAATATACAATTCTGAGACCCATTGTACTATTTTAATGGTTAGGTACGAATTCTGCCAATCTTGCATAGTTGTGGGTTCATGTGAATTATAGACTTGGCTAATAAAGACACCTTTTTGGGGTGTCTATTAGGTCATGCGTCGAAGTACACATGTTCCTGCAGAGAGGCGAATTCGTCATTTGAAGGTGACAGTTTCGAATCCCGGACGGTAACTATTGCTTTCAATTCTTATGTTGTCTAATGCTTCCTCTAGTCTCTATTTTTTTCTTTTAAATCTGTCAGTGCCAAACAATATATGCTTGCTTAATAATGAACAGCCGGTCTCCACGGCAGAGGCCTTACGGACGCAATTCGTAAATCCGCTTATCCGCTTTCGAAACATAGCCGCGACCGATTTGGCAGCAAACCGCGTTGCGCTGGGTATTAACTAGTTGGTATGGGAGCCGGTCATTCAGAAAGCAATGGTAAACTACTGAATGTAAACTTGCCAAGACATCAACAACAGCAGTAAAATGCCGGTGTTGACAGCGATGTCCTGTAAAAAAGGATATGGAAAAAAAAGCATGAACCTTTGATCCAAGTGTAGTACGCACCTGATGGAAGTTCAGCATTCCACGTCTCTAAAAAACAATGTATGATCGTGTAACAACAACGTAGACTCCAAAAACCGTTCATGTACACTAAAACATTTCGCGCGACTGATTTCAAGATCAGGACTTTTCCCTTAAAAACACTAGAAAATTAATCGCAACAAACTTTGCACAGCAGATAATTTCCGCTTTGCAATTGTAAATTTATGACAAAACTCTAATGATTAGCTGTGATCGGTTGTGTAAGTCATAGACATCAAATGTCACTTTAAAATATCCCCATAATGACATTAAGATTACACGTTTCTGAGCAAAATCTTAGCAATTTCTGACAATTGATTGTTGAGTAATAACAGTGTAATTAGTGGCAAGAGTTTCTTAACGAACTACAACAGCCGACATAGCACGCTCGCCAGAACGTTGTACAGTATTCCTTCTCTTGATTATTGCGTCAGCCATCTTTTATAATGTTCAGTTATCTATTCGTATCATCATCAAGGCAAGCTTCGTGCCGAGTGGCTTACTTCGCTTCGTAAGTTACGGGTGGCAAGCATCGTCTGGATATTTTCTCCGGGGCATGCTGGTGTGCTGGGGAATGAACAGGCAGACAGATTGGCTGGCTCTGCAAAACTTGGTGGAGTATTGATGCATGATAAGGCAAACGTGGTTGCGGACTTGTGGGAGCACGTGTACACTTCGGAGGAGCAAATGGATCACCATGGTCTGGCAAGAATGCGACAGCGTGAAGTGACGAGGGGATCTGGGCGGAGCTCGACGCTTAGAGGAAAGGCGAGACGCACATATAATCAGATTGCTACTGGTACTATTGGGGTTGGAACTCTTCGCTGGCTTCTGAGGATGGGGACGGAGCGCTTATTGGAATGCCCCGAATGCTGTGATGTTGGTTCCTAAATCAATCAATCAATCAATCAATCAATCAATCATCACCCAGTGCGTTGCCAGCTGGCGTGGGAGATCATGCCTCTCCACAATTTTTGCGACTGTATGGATCACTTCGTGTGTTGACTCCCTTCCGTGCTATGACACAAGACTGCCAAGAATCTTCCCGCGCTGCCTTCCTCTATTTCTCTTTCAGCAAATCTTCTCGGTTGTAACAACCTTCTTTTTTGTTTTGTTTTTTATTTTTGTCTTCTCAAAATGTGGCCAAATAACGATGACTGCTTCTTTCTGATATTTTTTATAAGTTGTCTTTGCGACTCACCTTCCCTTAAAAAAAAATTCAGCATTCTTCTATAAAACCACATCTCCAAATCTTCCAGGGATGTTTTTTTGCCTGTTTACTAATTATCCAGGATGCGCAGCCGTATGTTAAATTCAATCAATCAATCATGTGCCATGCCGGAAAGCGTGGGCGGTCATGACTCGCCATTTCACTCGATCACCAGTGTCGTGGATCAGCTCAATGCTCCTGTCTCGTCCATGCCATGTGAACAAGCCACCCATTTATTTTCCTCTCGGTCTTCCCCTTGGTCTGTTCCCTTCGATCTTGCCAGTTGTCACTAAGTTCTCCAATCCATTTCTTCTCATAACATGTCCAAAAATTTTTGACTGTCTACGTCTAATTTCTCTAATCAATTTACGATTTTCATTTGTCACCTGTAGTACTTGGTCATTGGTTTTTCTATCTGTTATGTTAAATTATCTATTCGTATAATGTTCAGTTATCAATTCGTATAATACTCTGTTATCAATTTACTTCAGTTATGTGTTATTAGAGAAGCCGCGGCAGCGTGGTGGCCAGATACGTCGCTTGCCAACCCCGTGGTCATTGGTTCGTCCCGCATCGGAGCCGATTTGGATCTTTAAATGGACCTGGGCTCCCAGGTTGACCCAGCCTAAGATGGGTAACACAAAATGTCGTGGGAAGTAAACTCGACAGCCGTGATACTGACCATATCACCCACTTGAGAAGTAAACTCGACCATCGTGATAGTGACCATATCACCCACTTGGGAAGTAAACTCGACCATCGTGATACTGACCATATCACCCACTTGGGAAGTAAATTCGACCGTCGTGATACTGACCATATCACCCACTTGGGAAGTAAACTCGACCATCGTGATACTGACCATATCACCCACTTGGGAAGTAAACTCGGCCATCGTGATAGTGACCATATCACCCACTTGGGAAGTAAACTCGGCCATCGTGATAGTGACCATATCACCCACTTGGGAAGTAAACTCGACCATCGTGATACTGACCATATCACCCACTTGGGAAGTAAACTCGACCATCGTGATACTGACCATATCACCCACTTGGGAAGTAAACTCGACCATCGTGATACTGACCATATCACCCACCGGTACCGATTGGTCTGTACCATTTTGGGTCTCGCACCATGTGCTCAAGTGCCATAAAGTTGTGTACAAGGATCCTTTGCCTAGCTTACTTACGATATCTGGTTTTGCAATTGTAATTGTGAAAAGATCGAGGGGAAGAGAGACAGCGGCAGGTCAAGAGAAATGATGCTGGAAGGATTGCGGCGGTGGCATGGAGGAATATCTACGTTAGAGTTGATACAGAAAACCTAAGACCGAGATCTGTGGGTCGTGAACGATTACGCCAGTCGGCATTGCACTTGATGATGATGATGAATTGTAAAAATACGAGTATTTATCCATAATATTTATAGATAATATTAAAGATTATAATATTTGTATTATAATAATAACTTATACATCATAATATTTATTTATACTGTTTATGTTAATGGAGATATGTTTTGCGTATCCTTTTACAGGACTTAGCTGTCAACAGCAGCATCTTTCAGCTGTCTGTTGATCTCTTGGCAAGATTACGCTCAGTAGTTTGCCATTGCTTTCTGAGCGGCCGGCTCAGTATCCGCAAGTCACGAGCGGGGGTCGAACCACCTCAGTTCTCGCTCCGCTGCGAGACTCTGCGTGATAAACGGGATTACAGAGAGAAAGTGTTGTAACCCCACAGCCAGAGAGACCGGCAATGGAGATATGGATTGTAAATATATTTATATATGTATACATATTTAGTCTAGTGTATATTGTTAGCAATAAGAGGAGTTTATTTATACAGAAAGCTAACGTTAATGTGTAGAAAAGCGCAGTAGCTTGCAAGCTTGTCTATCGGCCCGTAATCTGTGTTCTATTCCCTGGGTTCCGGTGTTAGTCAAGCCTAATATCAGCACTAGGAAATGTTCTGGCTAGGAAAGGTGACCGGCGTCATATCGACAACATTACCCGTTTGTTCTATACATATGTCGCCCTACCATCATATAGCCAATACGCCTCTATGCTTGGGAAAGAGTGCTTTACTTTATTAATGACTAGCTGACCCTGCCCGGCTTCGCCCAGACCCTGATGGGGAGCATGTCATTTAATTCATATAAGTAGTCATATAAGTTCCCGTTCCCGACTGTCTGTCTGTCTGTCTATCTATCTATCTGTCTGTCTGTCTGACCCAGTCCAGCCCATGGTGGAGAGCATCTCATTTAAATCATATAAGTAGTCATATAAGATCCCGTTCCCGACTATCTGTCTGACTGTCTGTCTGTCTTGGGTAAATGGAGGAGGGAGGAGGAAGAGGGAGGTGGAGGAGGGAGGAGGAGGGCGGAGACAGGAGGAGTAGG